>JANHAO010001496.1:0-32633 GCA_026873985.1 Saraca asoca
ACTCATCTCCAACGAGATTAGGGCAAGATCCAAGCTAATTCCGCATTTAACTTTTAATCTAACTCATATTATTGGGACCTACAGCCTCGGGCATGGTTCAGGCAGCTCCCGGCTCGTAGCATCGACAGTTGGGAAGAATGCCAAAGGAAATTCGTTGACTAATACCGAGCACTGAAGAAACAACTTGCACCCCCATGCCATCTCGTAATGATTTTCCAGTGCAAGGACGAGCCGCTCAAGGATTACGTAGCTAGATTCATGCATGAGGCCAACTTCATGGAGAATCCCTTGAAGGAGGGCATTCTAACAGCTATCTCAGCGGGACTTCACAAAGATGAAAAATTGTACTGAAGCCTCTACAAGTCCCCAACTCGAGACCTCATTGAATTCTACTATCAAGCCTCTAAACAAATAAGATGCGAAGAAACCTTCAGAATGGAGGAACCCAAGTATAAAGCAGGCCACAGTGGTCCCATCGCAAGCAAAAAGAGGGGTAGCGAGAGTCATAATGACCCCGCTCCTTATCTCGCGAGAAAGGTGAAACCTCAACAACCTGAAGGCCACTTTGAGAGCTACAGCATCCTGTCAGATACACAGGACAAAATTTTTACTGTAGAAAGGCATAACAAGGACTTTGAAAAGCCCAGACCAATGAGGGTGCCTGCCAAGCCTAGAGACTAAAGAAAATTTTGTGCTTATCACAATGAGGCTGGACACACTACCTCAGAATGCCAGGCACTAAAAGACACCATAGAAGACCTCATTAGAAGAGGCCCACTACAGGATTATGTGGTAAGACCATCAGGATAGCATGCTCAGCAGGCTCAAGGAGTTGTCACCCAAGAGCCTGAGCCCTCCATCCAAACCATATTCTGATCATGTAATGCTCATCTGTTATCAATGGTGACTAATTGTATCAACTATTGTATGCTGAATCAATGTAAACTGCCGATTGGCCAGGCATTGTCTAGACAAAAAGTTTTCACTATGTCATTGCAAAGATTCATCCGGGGGTGAGATAGCACAAGGCCTACCTCGTCGATACATCTGAAATGAACCACATTCCATGAATTACAACTAAGGGAGCGAGTTCCCTGACAACAAAACAACTTCAGTGAATAGTTTTCACCTCGCCACAATGAAAATAACTTTGGCGAACGATTTTCGCCTTGCCACAATGAAAACAACTTCGACGAACGGTTTTCACCTTGCCACAATGAAAACAAAATTTCAACGAACGATTTTCACCTCACCACAACAAAACAACTTCGGCGAACGGTTTTCACCTCACCACAACAAAACAACTTTGACGAATGATTTTCACCTCACCACAACAAAAACAACTTTGGTGAATGGTTTTCACCTCGTCACAATGAAAACAACTTTGGTGAATGGTTTTCACCTCGCCACAATGAAAACAACTTCGGTGAATGATTTTCACCTCACCACAATGAAAATAAAACTTTGGTGAATGGTTTTCACCTTGCCACAATGAAAACAACTTCGACGAATGGTTTTCACCTCACCACAACGAAAACAAAACTTCAATGAATGATTTTCACCTTGCCATAACAAAACAAAATCTTAGCCACCAGCCCATTATAGCACAAAGATGCTAAAACCAAATCATTGCAACTTTCATACAACTGACCACCCACAGCTCTCATGTGGGTGAGTTCTCATGTCTCGAACGAGATTTCTTGGCATAGCTTGCATGTAACCCCACTCTCACTCACAACAGATTGAGCAACCAGAAAAATAAAGCATCGTCTATTGGCCAAAAGAGCATTTTATTGATCATTAGAGATTTACATACATTGATGCACAAAGCATCCCATGCAGCATTTGAAAGAAGAAAAGCTCAAACAGCAAAAAGACCTCATCCAACGAGGTAAAATTACATCAAAAGAAGAAGTGCATTAACAAAGGCAAAAAGCTCAAAGACCTGGCACAACCATTCCTATAAGAAGAAGCAAAAGGCCAGTCATTGAACTCGCACCTGCAGGAAGGATAGCAACTTCCAAGCTACTCCTGCTTATTTTACTCTGGTGCATTCCCTAAGCCAGACCTAGAGCAAATCAAAAAGTTGTAGAAGCTAGCTGGCCAAGCAGTAGCACTACAAGCAATACCCAAAGGAGGTGGCTTGAGATTAGCACAAGATCCCCCAAGAGCCCGCCTGATGGATCCTGTGATAGAGTCGCGTGCAACAAGCTATCCATATCTCCTGGCATTCTGCAACAGGCCATCCATGTCTCGATAATCTTCGTCAGAAGCCGAGACACCAAAATGCAAGAGGCTCATCAATTCCCTCCATCGAACTTCTAATGTGAAAGAGAGAGTGCCATAGGCTATAAAAAGACTCGCTCAGCCCTTTGAAGAATCCAGAAGGTATCTGACCTGATTTTCATCCAATGGCCTAAAATGAGTGATAACGCCACGCCAATGGCCAAAAATGGCAAACAGGAGAAAGCATGGCCTAAGACAGAATGAAAAGACATCTAACATGACACTTTGGCCAAGGGAGGACAATGACTGAAGATACGAATTAAGCCTAAAAAAACTTACAACTCCTGGTCTGCAAAGTAAATCAAGAGTTGGGGGGGCTTATGTTATAGGTGAAAAATGACTTCAAGAGAACGAGCCTCCGAGCACGATGAAGGCCGAGCCCTTCACCTCGCCAAAGGCACCCAGCAAGCTTCGCCTTGCCCTCCATCAGAAAATGGCACAGTGAAGTCATCCCGATACCATCTCATAAAGCAAGCCTCACCTTGCTTGTCACAGGACAATAATGCAGCAAGGTGATTATAAGACCAGCTCGTCAAATAGCTGGCTACCCTACTCAAGCCCTCTATCTCGCTACAGCAGCACCAAGCTCACTACAACGGTTCCCATAACAACCTCAAACCAAGAATCGCCACTTGGGATGCCAAGCACCTTGCATGGTAGAGCAGCACCAAGCGACAGATGCAGACAGACGCAAGTCTACAACTGACCAGGGGGACCCACCCTATAGCCTACATTCTACAGTAGTCAAATTGTAGTCTTTTTTTTATCTTTCTCATTTATATCTTGATGTAACACAACTGTAGCTTATAGTTAATGCATGTAACTCATCCTTCCTCTATAAATAAGACTGCATTGTTAGAAGAAAGGAAGAGGTCGAACTTTGTAAGTAGAAACTCTACCAAAATTACTTTCCAATACATTAATAAAATCTCCACCATGGACGTAGGGTTCGGTGCCGCCTGGATTTAGCTAAATCACATTAAAAACACCATGCCTCCTTTTCCTTCTTCCTCTCAGTCCATCTCCTTCTGCACTTCAGAAGCAGCATTGGATCCCTGAACTCTCTCCCATTGGCCAGATTTTGGGACCCTCCATGCAAGCCAAAATCCGACGTCAACAGCTTGTTTAGTGAGTCTTAGTGATGATACATGGATCTGGCATAAAAGATTAGGACACATTAATATGGAATTGATTGGAAAATTGTCCAAGAAAGATTTGGTATCATGTTTGCCTAAGCTGCATTTCATCAAAGACAGAATTTACAGTGCTTGTCAAAGAGGAAAATGGGTGAAATCTTCTTTCAAATCAAAAAATGCTATTACAACATTAAAACCCCTTGAATTATTTCACATAGATTTAATAGGTCTATCCAAAATTAAAAGTTATGGAGGCAACTCCTATGTATTTGCAATTGTGGATGACTTTTCCAAATTTACCTGGACTCTCTTTCTATCACATAAAAGTGATACATTTCAAGCCTTCAATAGACTTGCAAACTTAATTTAGAATGAGAAAGGATATTCAATTGTTTCCATTAGAAGTGATCATGGTAAGAAATTTGAAAACAAAGATTTCACTGAGTTTTGTGACAAACAGGGTATAAAACATAACTTTTCTGCACCAAGGACACCTCAGCCAAATGGTATTGTTGAAAGGAAAAATAAATGCCTTGGAGAAATGGCAAGAACCATGCTTAATGATAGCACTCTTCCGAAGTCCTTCTAGGCAGATGCAGTTAATACTGCATGCTATATAATGCATACGGTACTTTTAAGGCCTATTTTAAATAGAACACCCTATGAGTTATATTTTGGAAGAAAGCCTAATATTTCATAGTTTCATGTCTTTGGCTGTAAATGCTATATTCATAATAATGATAAAGATAGCTTAGATAAATTTAACCCCAAATCTGATAAAGGAATCTTCATTGGTTATTCTTTAACCAACATGGCCTATAAAGTTTATAACAAAAGGACCTTGAAGATTGAAGAATCGGTACATGTTATTTTTTATGAGTTTGAGTGATAATAGGATATATGTAGAAGAAGACTAGCAACACTGGTGGACTTCAACATTAACTTTAGAAACTCAACAAGATAATTTGGAAATTCATGTTACAAAATCTAGTGAAGATGCTGATTCAACAACCATAGACAACACTCCTCTTTATTCTCTAACAAAAACTTAGAAGTTTATGGGAAATCACCCCAGAGAACTCATAATAGAAGATGCATCAAAGAGGGTAACATGTAGTAACTTGAACAATTTTTGCAATTATTCTTCATTTGTTTCATTGATTGAGCCTAAAAATATACAAGAAGCCCTGCAAGATAATAACTAGATTATGGCTATGCAAAAGGAATTAAACCAATTTACAAGAAATAAAGTTTGGACAATTGTGCCTAAAAATGATCAATACAATGTCATAGGAACTTGTTAGGTATTCAGAAATAAGCTAGATGAAAATGGCATCATAGTCAGAAATAAGGCTAAGCTAGTTGCTAAAGGCTATGATCAATAAGAAGGTATAGACTTTGACAAAACATTTGTTCCAATAGCTACACTAGAAGCCATTAGGAAGCTATTAGTAGTTACATGCGTTAGGAACTTTAAGCTTTATCAAATGAATGTTAAAAGTGCTTTCTTAAATGGATATATTTTAGAGGAAATTTATGTACAGCAACCCCTAGGTTTTGAAGATCCTCTAAACCTAGATCATGTTTATAAACTGCAAAAAGCACTCTATGGTTTGAAACAGGCCCCTTGAGCTTGGTATGATAGGCTTAGTAAGTTCTTAATTGAAAAAGAATTTAAAAGAGGAAATATTGACACTACATTGTTTATTTTAGAAAAAGGTAAAGATATCCTACTTATACAAATTCATGTGGATGATATCATATTTGGCTCAACTGATGAAAATCTATGCAAAAAGTTTTTAAAATTGATGTAAAATGAATTTGAAATGTCAATGATAGATGAACTAAAATTTGTCCTTGGACTTCAATTTAAGCAAACACCTAAAGGTACTTTTCTATATCAAACTAAGTACACTTTTGAATTATTAAAGAAATTTCAATTTGATAAATGCAAACTAATAGGAACTCCTATGAGTCTTTCATTGAAATTAGATAGTGATCCAAACGGTAAAAGTATAGATCCTACTTTATTTAGAGGAATGATTGGAAGTCTATTATACTTAACTGCTAGTAGACCTGACATTATACTTAGTGTATGTGTATGTGCTAGATATCAAACTAATCCTAAAGAATCACACTTGTCTGCACTTAAAAGAATTTTTAGATACCTAGTAGGAACTAAAAATCTAGGGCTCTGGTATCCTAAGTTAGATAGTTGTAGTTTATTAGGATATACTGATGCAGATTATGCTGGAAGTAAAACTGATAGTAAAAGCACTAGTGGTGCTTGTCAATTTATTGGACATTCATTAGTTTCATGGTCTTGTAAAAAGCAAAACTATGTTGCATTATCTACTACTGAAGATGAATATATTGCTGTTGAAATTTGTTGTGCTCAAATTTTATATATGAAACAACAACTTTTAGATTACGGATTAAAGTTTCAAAAAATTCCAATACTTTGTGACAACACAAGTGCAATAAATATAACCAAAAATCCTGTCATGCATACAAGAACTAAGCACATTCAAATCAAACATCACTTTTTGAGAGATCATGTTAAAAAGGAGATATTTCAATAGATTTTGTTTCGAAAGATCTTCAATTAGTAGATATTTTAACTAAACCTTTAGATGAGAAAAGATTTACATTCATTAAAAGAGAAATAGGTATGTTCAATCTTGAAGAAATTAAACTAAACTAAGATATTCTTACCTGGTTATTTCATGACCCTTTTATTTGATCTTTACTTTCTTATTTGATTTGTTTTGTTTGTTATTTTAATGCAAAATCTAACTGAAGCATTGGAGCTTTTTAAATTTGTTTTGCAGGTATATGACTTTAAAAAATAAGAAACAAGTTTACATAGCTTATTCATATATAAAAACTAGCTTATACAGTTTACATCGAATTTAACATCGATTTATTTTTCTGATGCATATAAATTGATTAAACATCGATATATCATTCAAAAATTTTACAGTCAAATCAATTTTACACTGATGTAGAAAAATTTCAAATGTTTTGGTATGACTACTTTCACTGCATAAATCGATTACATAATTGATGTGAAAAATAAAATATTCATAAATTAAGGGGGAGCAATAATTGTTTTTTAATTCTTTTCCTGTTTCCCATGTTCTATTATTTTTTATGTTTCAAAAGGGGGAGAAAAAGCATATAGCTTTATTTTAGATGATTTCGTTCCCTTAAAGTTATTTTACTTGAACCTTATCTAAAATTGTTTCTCAACATCAAAATGGGGGAGATTGTTAGCCTAGATCACTTTAAGCTACATTTTCCTTGGTTTTAATGTTGAAAAATAATTTTATCTAACAATATATTTTTAGTGTTTTTAATTTGTTTTGCAGGTTCAAAGATAGTTGATTCAAGATTCAAGAGATCCAAGTTTAGTCTTTTAGAATTACTTTATTTTAATAGGATCTTTTATAAATAAGCTCAAATAGTGCTTGATCCAAGAGTATTTAATCAATTGATGAAGTAGAAAAATTGTTTGAAGAAAATAGGATTTTATAAAAACTATTTTTTACATCATACTTCATGTGACATCGATGTGTTAAAGAACTTATGAAAAGTTCATGATTAAATCGAAGTCACTTCGATGTGTGTAATATAAACTATTTTACTGAAGGTTGGGAAAAATACCTACTTTGATGTTGTAATCGATGTAATGACTATATTCGCAGATCACACGTTGATTCCACATTGATGTATCAGTTATATAATTGACTGTAATCGATGCCACTTCGATGCATCAACTAAAAAATTAATTTTTCTATTATAGACAGTTACAGCAGTTATAACAGTCTAACCTCCCTTCCTATATAAATGCTTTCACAAAAGTTTTTGCTAGATTTCATTACGAAATTATCTGAGAAAGAGCTTGATATGATTTTGTCTTTGCTTCATCGAATTCTTTTGAGATTTCTTCAAGATTATTGGATCAAAGATCATCTATAGCTTATCATAGTTTGTTTGATATTTTCATCTCAAACATCGGTATTGTATTCTTAATTCTTTTCTACTTTAATTCTTTTTATTTGAAATTTCTAGGTGTTAGAAATTTGTATAGGTTTAGAAGAGCCTGTTGTAATTCTTTTGGGCTAGCAAGAAGCCTATTAATTTCTTGTGTTTTTGTTGTATAGACTGGCATTTCAGGAGCATGTCAATCCTGATTATTTTTGTTATTAATTCAAAGGTCTTTCAGTTGAGAAAGCTCAAATGGAGTAGACTTGAATTGCGGTTTCAATTCAAGTTGAACCACTTTAAAAACTATGTCTCTAGCTCTCCTTTATGTTACTGCATTCTGATTGTTATTGCTGCCAACTTCTAACTTCAATTACCTTTACTTTAATTGATTAATCAATTTTTTGCATATCTCATCAAAAGGAAAATAATCTTTGATACTGGTTTATACAATTCTCCAACGAGAAAAGGGTAAGATCCATTTAATTCCATGATATTAATATTTCTTTATTGGGATCGACAGTTGAAGAACATATGACTAGATTGACTGGGAATAAGAAACCATACAGATTGTTACCATGTGTCAATGGACTTCTTATATGAAAGGTGCTGTAAGTGATCCTTAGACTTGAGATCAACATAATATCTTTTGTATAAAGTCATGAGCTTTGATTTTATTCTAGGTTTGCACTCTTGAAAGAGTGGATACAATTAATTTTTGGTACATGATGAAGTACATGAAGGTAATAATTGATCAAGAGAGAATTCATCCTCCTTGGTAAAAAAGGAAAGATATTTTAAAGTTGTTTTAACGATTGTGCTATGATCAAAATCATAGGCCTACTTGATTGATACATAAAAGAATTTTTATGTACAATCAGTTAAAAATACATAAAAGGAGTTTTATGAATGAATAATTGTGAGATAGTACTTGGTTTAACATACATCCTAGATTAGACATTTATAGGGTTGACACTTGAAATATACCCTTAGTCTGATTTGAATATTAAGAAATGATGGGATTCAATTACATAATAACACATTGTCATGAAAGGTTTGATTTCCAAATAAATCTATTTTTAACATTTGGGTGCTCATGATGCTTTGCTAGAAGCAACCATGTCTATGAATTTGCTTGAACAATTTGGAGATATTATGTTTTGAAAGGAGTTTCAATTTAATTGAGCTTGAAGAAGTTTATAAACAAATTCATTGTCAACATGCATGAAAGCCTAATGGGCCACATACAATAGAATCAATTTGATCCAAAGTCAAAGGAAAGTCAGAATGAAAAATGCTATGAAATCAAGAGTTAAATTTGATGAACATCATGGAAATTTTAAATGATTCCTTAAGTATTCTAATGCAATTAGAAATGTTAATTAATGAATGACTTAATGATTTTGATGGAGATTATAATTATTAAATAGTAGCAAATTTCTATAGCTAAATTTAAATGTTAGAGAACATTTACATTAACATTGGAGAAGATCTAAATAAAGGAGTCACTACGCACTAAGAAATTGTTTTAAGTTAATTAATTAAAATAATTGAAGAGTAATTACAAAAGGAGAGCTTATGAGTATGGACTCATAAGAAAGTGTTTGGACTAGTTAGACAAAAAGGAGGGAGCCTTAGGCTAAAGACTGTGTACTCCTTAGGCTCCATTCACCTCAAGTGGATGATACAAGCAAATGGTAACCCCAGCTTATGCATCACTCGTTAAACCGCACCACTCTTGTTTGTGCTCCAAACTCCTTTATTTAAAGAGAAGAAAGGTGAAACCTGAAAAACTAGAGTTTCAACCTTAGCACATGTGTTATGTGCCAACTCTCTTAATGATCTCACTCATCTTCTTTTTTCTTTCAAACATTTAACTCTACTCTAGTGAATATTGATTCCTTGGAGAATTAGCACCTTGACCATTGTCGAGTTAGACAAAGATAATATTGAACTACCTTGGTTATAGCAATGGTGAGTCCAAGTCAAATTACAGAGATCGAAGATTAATTTCAATGTGCTTACAATAAAAGAAAAAAAAAGGGTTGGACATTAACTAATTAGAAATAGGAAACATAAGCAAAAAAGAATTAAAGATAAAAGGGAAATAAAATGAGAAAGCTTCAATCCGAGGACTCCTACAATCAATTCAGTGACTGATCATTGACACAAACATTTCATTTTCTCTTTCACTGCATAGCCAAGAATCTAATTAAGCCCAACATCTAATTAATTCTTGTTAATTTCCTCCTAAATTGGCCAACTAAACCTAGCACCTGATTAATCTTTATTGTTGAATCAATTGAAGCTCAGCATCTTAACCAATTTACCAATATCATTAAGATCTAAAAGCTTCAAGACCAATTAATCAATTTACCCCAGCAACAAACCAATTAGTTATGCCCAATTCTATAGGATAATTGATTTACCCCAGTAGCGAATCAAAAACCATATTGCTACCCAAGTTAAACAGTCATAAACAACAACATTGCTTATAGAAATTCAACTAGCAATAAATCAAAATAAACAGTCAATTAACTAGCCATCTTAATCAATCATCCAAGGCAATTATTAGCATTAAAATAGAGAATCATGAGAATCAAATTGGGAACAAATTAATAATAGAAGCAAGTCTCACAATCAACAAAAGAATTAATGCAAAATTTTCCTTATATTGAAATAGGAGTTGAGCTACACATAACTATAAAAAAAAAAGAAAAAATAAAGAAGAAGAGAAAACCTAATTAGGGTTGGTGTTCTTTCCCTAAAAGAGCTCCTCATCTTCACAAAAGTAGAGAAAAAACAAAATGAATCTAAAAGTTATCACAATAAGGGTTTAGCAGAGCTTTTGTAGGAGCTCACTGCACTACTTCTACATAGGCTGCTAATTAGGGCTATAAGGAGGCTTAATTAGAAGTTGGTCCCTTTATATGAAATGTGGCTTCACCTCTTAGAGCTTAATGGCCTTGAGATTGCATAAAAATTCAATTCCTAGCATAACTTGTAGACCAAAAATTGAGACAACTTTTAAGGGTAGTCCAACTTGTAACAGAATTTAACACTTATCTCCACAACCTTATAACTTTATGAAAACAAAGTAGTTTGACCTGAAGCCCTTCATGAAATTGTGGGAATGGATCTTATCTATCCCATGGGTTTAGGTTTGTATCAAACTGAGGAATGGAGCTCTAATTATGATGAAAAAATCGAAATTGATTCTAGGTCATAAGATAGCACTCTATTCTGGCTTTTAGGCTTAATTTGATCTCCAAAATAGCTGAACTTGGCTTTAGGCTTTCATGACATTTTTAGAACTTTCTCTTAGCTTTTCAAAGACATAAAAATCATCTAAAATTGAATTCCAAAACTCAAGATACATTTAAAAACTTGAAACAGTTTGAAATAGTGCCAAATTACTGAATTAATTCAATAAAGCTCAAAGAATGACAAAACCACAAAATCAATTACAAATATCCAATTAAGCACATAAACATGAAAAAAAAATACTAATTATAGAAGGTATATAAAATATGTATAAATTGTATTCATTACACCTTTTAAGCTGAATGGTTGAATTTCTTATTCTACAAGTTACATGAACTTCGTAGAAATTTGAATCTTGGTTCGTGTCGATCACTATTGGTGTTGGAAATCAAATCTAAAGGAGTTGTTCATGGAATCGCTTTGAAATCAAACTCAACTTTCAAGATGAAGGATTTTAAGAATAACTCTCGTGAAGGTATAATTTAAAATGCTATTCTAAATTTACCTTGCTTTTGAATTAATATGCAAACAACATAATTTGAGTGTTGGGAAAATTTTTAAATTTCTATTATGCATGTTTGATACTAATGATTAGCATGTTTAATATGCTTAGATCCATTTTCCCTAACAAATAGGCCCTAATCAACATCAAGCACAGCTGACGTTAATGTACGTGTGGAGGTCTGGTTCCTTTGTATGAAGTTTGCTTAGTTACCCCACATGGTTAGAGAGTGTATTTCAAAATTTAGGGATGCTTTGTTGTTTACCATAAAGTAGTTGGATTTGTTTTACAGTTCACATCATCTTTCATTGGGTTATTTTCCAGTAGCATGAAGTAAGAGGAATGAAAAGCAAATGCTCTTGGTGTTTGGTTATGTAGATTTAAACATGTGTTTCTTGGTGATGTCTTTTTTTTTTTTAATTTGTGTATTGCACATACATTTTTGAATTGGAGGTTTAGGCATTTTTCACCATGAGCGTTGCTCTTTGAACAACCTTTCTTAGATTTGTATTTTTCTCTTATCTATAAAGGTAGTCTATGTTGTGGATACCAATGTTGATCATTGTGGTTGGTTTTGTACAGTTAGTGCTCGACCATTCTTCATATGTTGTGTTGCTTTGTATTAATATATGAGTTTTACTTCTTGATGAGAAGCTGAGCTTCGCTCCTGTGTTGATCTCACGTCACATTGAGTCTTTTATTTTTTATTCTGATTTGTTCTATTCTTTGTGGTTATTAACGATGGAATAGAGCATTCTTGGGGCTATACAAATTACCAACTGTATTGTAACTTCTATTTTTATGTCTAACCGATCTGCTTTTGTTGTCATTGCATTATTACAAGTTTCACTTCCATGTGGCTAAAACTATGAACTTGTCTTCTTGATCATTTCCTTTAATGATTATATGCCGGTGTTCAACTGGATAGAATTTTGACGGTTTAAAACATGGAAGCTTCATCTGTATTTCTATGTCTTTTAATTAACTATCTTTGATTATTTATTATTTTAGGAGGATAGGGTCACTTATTAGTCTTATGTTATGGCACTTCTCCATTTCATGAGAGCAGCTTCATGGGGGAAAAATTGTGAAGCATGTAGTTGCTTTATGATTCTTAGTAGATAGGTCATGGGCCTAGACAAAGTTAATGGGCCTTATTTAGAACCCAACATCTTGTATATGTTTTTCTAATATAAATAGATATACCTGCCTCTCATTAAGAGCATCGCCTTACAACTATTTCTCCTCTTAAAGAGTGATCATGGGGGAAAATTGGGGTTTGCTTGTTTAGCTGATCCCATCTGTTGTACGTAAATTATCTCTTTGAAATTCCTTTTCCTTGATAATGGTGATGCTAGAAGACATGTTGATGCCATCTATAGTCATCCTCCCCTATCTAGATGTTTTGAATTCTCATCTTAAAATATGGTGCTGCCACAAATGGGTGCGAAAATTCATATTTCATACACAATTCTTTGGAGGTTTGGAATACGCATTTTGTTTTATGATATTACTTTGATTATAGATTTATGATTGCTCCCTGGTAGGTGTGAAGTTTCACCGGCTTTTTTCATGGTCTGCAAGTAATATCTTATATCTGTAGGGTAGAGTGTGTGGTTGCCAACTTGGCATCATGTCACTCATGCTTGGTTCTTTTTTATATATCTTGTATGTGGATTACCTTTGTATATGTGTTGAATGCCAATGCTTATGTGGATTTTTCTATCAGCTCATTTGAGGCTGAATGATTTTTATAATATCATAAAAAGTTTTGGTGGTTTGCTTTTCACATTAGCTTGATAATTGAGATTGGAAAGTTATGGCAACATGCCACCTCAAAGCACCGTCTCCACCGCCAAATAAGAGATTCAAACACTTGGCAAAAGAAAACCGCGACAACAACTATCATCTGTATTTCTTTCCACTGCCATGTCATAGCTACCTTTCCATCTCTATATGCTCCTTGTTGAGACTCTGTTTGCATAATGATGTGATTAATTAGATGAAATGGTTGTCGGTTTGTGGTTTCTTCTTTTTGCATAAGGTTTCTATGCATCACAGGTCCCAGGACACGTTTTGCTTCCTTCGTCATTTTATAGAATGAGTCTTCCTAAGAATGATGCAACTTCCTGGAAGACTAGTATTGAACCATTACTTTTTTGTTTTGGGGTTTATACTGCATTATATATTAGTATTATTCATGCATATCAATTTATTAAGTGCAGGCCAATTCAAAATGTACATAGTCCTCCTTGGTGAATGCATTTTTCTTGAAGTAAGTCTCAAACATCAGCCAGCTAATTAGATTTTTGAGTCTAAAATATAGAAAAATACTTGGTTACACTCAATGCACTTAAATTATGTGCACTAAGGCAATGAAAAATACTTCTTTTCCTTCCCCTCGTATTACATTGCTGTCTCGATTACTTAAAGAGTGTAGATATCATATGACCATGTCTCCATATTTTGAAGATTTTTCAAATTTTGCTATTATGTTTTTTGATTCATTGTGTTATTCCAATTTTTCTTGTCAATTTCATAGTTTTTGAAGCATTTGACCCAGTTGAGATGTGTAACACTTTAGCAAATGATTTAAGCTAGTAGTAAGTTTATAAAATTGTGTGCTAGAAGTATATAACTTATTGTTTAAAGTATATTTTAATTGCTGGAAAAAATTTTGAAATTTGGTGTATTATAGTGAGCGTTTAAAGTTTATTTTGGGGTTAAAATACAATTTCCCCCTTTTTCTTTTCTTTTCTTTTTTTTCCCTTTTTCTCTTTTTTTGTTCTTTTCTTTTTCTTCTTTTTTCCCTAACTCTCCAATGCGCTCTTTCTCTCTGTTTTGCCTGAAAAGCAGAGCAACCTCTATTTGCTTTGCCTTTGTTCTTCCCTCCGTTCTAGCCGCCATCTGATCACCCAACTCTGCCGCTTCTCTTCCTCCTCCATTCAACTCCTTTCAAGCAATAGCTAGTCACCGTTCCTTTCCTCTTCCAGTGATCCTTACAACTATTACAGGTATTTTCAGAACCATGCAAAATGGGTTGGCAAAAGTCCAATAGATAAACCCAACTAGAAAAGCCCTAGCTCGCTTGGCGATTAAGGTTGCTCAAAGGCACTAGATCACTAGCCGCAAGATCAAAACGTAGGACAAAAGCCAAGGCAGAAGCTTCAAGTCGATTGACAATGAGCTCCAACCTATAAGTTAAAACACGCCATCTCAACCATCTTCTAGAAGATCACTTTGGTTAAACCTAAGAACGAAACCGACTTGCATGACCAGCTTGCAGACAACAATTTTCTAGAATCAACTTACTATTAGTTTATTATTTTTCCTTTTCTATAATACACTAAGATTGTGCAACCCAGCAACTATAAATAGGGGTTAAGATTATTGTAGAAAGGGGGGATCCCCAAAGGCCAATCTTAGACTGAGAGAGTTACTTGGGCAGATAAAACTAACTTATATGATCTCTGTAAAAATATCATACTCTATAAACTTATTCCCAGAAATAACACTATCGTGGACGTAGGGGTCGACAATTGACTTTAGTCAAACCACGTTAAAATTTCCAATGTCATCTCTCTCTCTCTCTCTCTCTCTCTCTCTCTCTCTCTCTCTCTTCATCTCTCTCTCACATGAATCAAAATCCTCTATCTCTCTTACACATAAAGTAGATTGCAGTTTAGGGATTCAAGAACTATTCTAGTTGACAGGATTTGGGCTTACCAAATTCCACCATCAATATTTTGGCACTAGAAGAAGGGTCCATACTATATTCTAGTTAAGTTTCCATACAACTGTGATGGCCAGAGGAAGAACCACCAAAAGTTTAAACACTCCAGTTAACCAACCAAAGGTCACATACAACAACAGCAAGGACCAACCCTTCCAGCGGCAAACACTTCCACCACACCTGCTACTATTATCACCGCTAGCTTTCCCCCCGTGACCCAACACCAGCCTACTGTTATTGTTTCTGAGGTTGATGAAATGCAAACATGGTGCCAATGTTAGTAAACGTTTGAGAACATGGTGAAAGAATTGACTGAGGTGGTTAGGGTGCTGACACAAGAATAAGCCTTGGGCATGCAAAAGTAGGCTAAGGTCACTACACTCAGAGGAGAACCTCGGTGCGCTAATTCAACTCACTCCTCTCATTCATGGACGAGATCAGAAGTTCACCGAGCTCGTGACAATTGTGATGGTTCATGGCAAGAGAGCTCACGTCAAATGAAAAGCTCGAATAGGTCCAGCTAAGGGCATACCTCAAGTTGCTACTCCAATGACCAAGGAAGTAGGAAGAGCTAACAAACTTCCAGCTAGAGATCTGAGACACGAGACTAAGTGATAGAAGAGCTGCTCTAGAAGGTGAAACAATTAGAAGAGTGCCCTCGAGTTTAGAATAGCCAAAACCAATACGAGGAGAGGACTCCTTTCACTAGAGAAATAGAGATGCAACTTCTCCCTCATAAATTCAAAATCCCTATAGTCTCGCAATATAATAGGGGCAGCGATCCATATGACCACCTAGATGCATTTAATGTCCAAATGAATCTTCAAACAACCAATCAACTGGATAAATGTTGAGTCTTCCTAACTATCCTTGGAGACATACCACGGATGTGGTTTAGAAGTCTCCCAGTTTGTAGCATTCACAGTTGGGATGAATGCCAAAAGAAATTCATTAGCCAATATAAGGTGCTAAGAAGGCAGCTTGCACCACCTTATCACCTCGCAACAATCTTTTAGTGAAAGAATGAATCGCTAAAAGACTACATCACTCAGTTCAGACACAAGGTCAACAATGTGGAGAATTCATCTGATGAGAATATCCTAATAGTGATCTCAGTGGGACTCCGCAAGGATGGAAAACTATATAAAAACATATACAAATCTCCAGTAAGTGACCTGGGCGAGTTTTATGAATGGGCTACTAAACAGATCAGGTGGAAAAAGACCTTTGGCACCAAGAAGTCTAACAAGAAGGACAAAGTAAGTAGCTCCATCCAAAATAAGAGAAGCAATGAGAGTCAGAATGCCAACTCCAATAACCAACCTACAAAAAAGGCTAGGACTGAGCGACCTCAACATCAAGATTGCCATAACAATTACAACATCCTATCAGACACTTAGGATAGGGTATTTACAATAGGAAAGGATAAAGAAGACTTCGGGACTCTTAGCCTTATAAGAAGTCCTTATTAGTGTAGAAATATAAACGAATTTTGTGCTTATCATAATGAGGTCGGGCACAACAATTTAGATTGTTGGGTACTCAGAGATGCGATAAAGGATTTGATCAAGAGAGGTCACTTAAAAAATTATGTGATACAACCTACAGGATAGTAATCTCAGTAACAACCATAGGGTCCCCGAGTAAAAGCAAGCATATGCTGTTAAAACCATGTGATTTTGTAATGTCATTCAGAAGTTAGTAAAAGCACCAAGTTTTTCCTTCAAATTGACATAACTATGTAATCTTGGCAAAATGCTATACAGAATGGAACAGAAGTTTCCTAGGGCTGGAGTACAGGACATCTACTTGAAAAGGGCTCTTAGGAGCTGTTTGGTGAGCAACTTTCTTAGCCACCCCCGTTGACACTCCAAAGCCCCTAAGAGTTATCTAGGAAGCAACTTTCTTAGCCACTCCCATTGACACTCCAAAGCCCTTAAGAGCTCTCAAGGGAGCAACTTTCTTAGCCACCCTCGTTAACACTCCAAAACCATAAGGATCAATTTGGGGAGCAACTTTCTTAGCCACCCCTATTAACACTTTGAAGAGTCATCCGGGGAACAAATTTCTTAGCCATCCCTGTTGATGCTCCAAAGACAAAACCATGAGGAACCCTCTAGGAATGAAATCTCCCATTGATACTCTAAAGTGAATAATAACTTAGCATGCATATGACCAACTCTTAGGCACCGTATGCATATGACCTCCCATTCCTACATGCATACGACCTACTATTCAGCACTGTATGCATGTGACCTCCTTCTCATAATGACATGCATGCAATCATCTACTTAGCATGCATACAACCAACTACCAGGCATCATATGCATGCAACCTCTTACTTGCTAGCTGAGGCTCTAAGCCAGCTAAGGCACTATGGCACTAAAATCTATAGAGGCACTAAGGCGCTAAAATTCATTGCCTACTTGAGTAACAAGATTGCTAGCCAAGGACACATTCTTACGATCTACTTGAGCAATAGGATTGCTGGCAGAGGCACATTCATACAGCCCACAAAGTAATAGGATTGCTGTGGTGCAACCTACTCATGCTATCTAGGGCAAGCTCTCATGCAACCTATCTAAGGCATTCAACATATGAAAATTAAAGGCATAGCTCTCATGCGACCTACTACTAGGTATAACTTTCATACGACCTACTTATACTAATTGAGACGTAACTTTCATGCAACCTACTGCCCTGAGGTGTAGCCCTCATGTGACCTATCTGGGCACTCAAACTTATTACTAGCAGAGGCACTCTAATGCCTGAATTCATTGTCAACAGAGGCACTTCGGTGCTTGAATTCATTGCCAACTAAGATGAATTAATGTGATCGATTGGTCATCTAATTTAACTAATATTTTATTTAGTTGTGATTTGTAGGAATTTATTCATGTTAGCCTACATGTTATCTTCTATGACATATAGAACATGCAACATGATATGCTTGGAAAAGCAAAGAAATATGAAAAATTTCACTAAAAACCTCATTCATCAAGGTGGATTTATACATGAAGATTCAAGAATACAAGACAAAATAAGCCTACAGCTATCATATCCTAAATAAAAGGCTAGCTTCAAACAATTGAATTCCAACAAGCTAGAAGATCAATGAGCAAGCCAATTGCTCTAGCATTTCCTTATCCTCCTCCCAAGCTAAGAGCTCATCCCTCAGCCTTATTAACCCAAGGTACTTGGAGAAAGCTAAGTGGTTAACTCACTATGTAAGGAGGCCAAAGAATGAAGCTGAATTTATCAGCTTCACCATGAAGAGGTTATGAAAATTCATAGGATCCTTAAAGCGGAATTGTCCATGGGAGCTTCCTATATAGCAGGCCATACACGCCTTGAAACACTTTATCAAAGATCCAGTTCATCAGAAACATGGAAGGCTTAGCGAATGTGCCCATCAGGTCATAGGAAAAGGAAGAAGGTTCTTCACACCTTATATAGACTAGTTTACTTTCATTGATGAATCTAGAAATTGTCCAACTACTCTTGATCAAATGGTCCAATAGAAGATAAGGCTAGCATGCCAACAACTATAAAACATGCACATTAAATGCATGATTTAGCATAGATAGATAAAATAGTAAGATAAGAAGTTTGAATGACAATACTGCAGATTAAGACCATTAGCTTTTGCTAGCAAATTTCAGCTCTTAGTCTGTAGAATGAATTGAGAGTTAAGGGCTAATGTTATAGGTATTTTTGAAACCATGCAAAATGGGTTAGCAAAAACCCAATAGACAAACCTAACTGGAAAAAGGCCCAGCTCGCCTGGAGACTGAGGTCACTCAAAGGCACCAAATCGCCAACCACAAGATTAGAACGTAGGACAAAAGCCAAGTCAGAAGCTCTAGGTCGATTGACAACGAGCTCTAACTTGTAGGTCAAAACATGCCACCTTAACCATCTTCCAAAAGATCACTTTGGTTAAACCCAAGAACAAAATCAACTTGTATAGCTAACTTGCTGGAATCAACTTACTATTAGTTTATTATTTTCCCTTTTCTAGAATACACTAAGATTGTACACCCCAATAACTATAAATAGGGGTCAAGATTATTGTACAAAGAGGGGATCCATAAAGGCCAATCTTAGACCAAGAGAGATACTTAGATAGAGAAAACCTACTTATATGATCTCTGTAAAAATATCATCCTCTGTAAACCTATTTCCAAAAATAACACTATTGTGGACGTAGAGGTCGATAATGACTTTAGCCAAACCATGGTAAAATTTCCAGTGTCATCTCTCTCTCTCTCTCACACACACACATCAACCAGAATCCTCTATCTCTCTTACACATAAATCAGATCATAGTTTGGGATTTTAAGAACTGTTCTGGTTTATAGGATTTAGGCTTACCAAATTCCACTATCAACAATAACTAACTTTAAGAAATCAAAGTAAGAAATGCACTTGAAATAATCAATCCACTGCTAAGTAGCCAAAACTGGTGGTGGAAATCACTTCACATGGAGGGTAATCTCACCAAATTAGACTTGTGTAAACTTTAGTCATACCAAACAGTGCTATAAATCACATGAAAATAGCAAAATTAACTAAGTAGTGCTCCAAATTACATGAAGACATCAAAATTCACCAAACAGTGCTCCAAATAACATAAAGGCACCAAAAATCACAAGTTGCCAAACAATGCTCCTAGACATCAAAGCATGCTATCATCATGTAGAACTTAACAAGCCTAAGCAAAATCAAACCACAAAATGCAACATTCTTGCTCATGGAAGGAAAAAGGTTCACTATGGCAGTAAGACTTCACAGTTTGAATATTCACCAAAATCAAGATAGACCTTATTGAAATTCACCAAATCACTCACAACCATTATCTTATAGGCCATAATCCAGACTGTAAAATGTACAACGCAAAGCTAGATACCATCAAAGTTGCATAACTAGAGCAAAAAACAAAAAAACAAAATGGGCAACACTAAAAACTTCCTAAAGGATAAATGCCTTGAAAACAAATATCCTAGTACATAATACCATTAAACCAAGCTTCAAATGCTATTAATCAAGCCAATTTGAGCTCCAAAACTCCAAATTATAGCATTATGTTCTTCAGACAAAAAAATTAAATTCACCAAAATGAGTATAGATAGCATGATAGCACCAAAAACAACAATAACAACACCATAGAGAACCCAAAATCAACCTTACCTAGACTAGAACATAACCAAAACCAAACCCAACTTCATATAGCATTAAATAACTTCATAACTATAAAAAAAAAACCCCAAATTATGGTAGCAACAATTAACCAAAACAACCAAAACACCACATAACTTAATACTTAAATCAATTAAAATACCACAACCCAGAGACAAACCAACCAAAATTGCATATAAAAAGTGTCAAAATCCACTAGAAAATTAGCAAAATGGAAAAAAATAACATCTATTTTCATTTTGTTGGAGTTATGTTGGAATTCACCATTGTTCACTTACAAATAGCAGTTGAACATTTCCATGCCTCTAGTTATAAGCAACCACTTATGGGTTGCTCAAAGGCATTAAGAATAGAGAGAATGTGGTTGTCCTTAATACCACCAAAGCTTCAATGGACTCTGTTGAACCTCTAATATAGTTGCCAAACTTTGACCACCTCACTTGAATGGGTTCTGCAAGACTCGGAGTTGTCAGCATCAACAATTACAATAACTCTTTGGTTTGCAATAAAAAATACTATAGCCTCCTTATTTATGTAGAAACATTTTTCTCTCATGTATTTTTTCTAATTCTCTTCCTTCCAACAAAAAACTTAATAGTAACTAATAAACAAACCTAAAAACACTGGCAGCTCAACATTTTTTTTACTAAAACTCAAATAATGTTAAACAACCAATAAAAATAGAAAAATGATAATTATTTATAATTGGAAAACTTTCTTTTAAGTTGCCAAAAATGTGGAACCCAACAGGCCTCAAGGTAGATGATATTGCTCTAATACTACATTGAGAAAATAATTAGGATTTAGAGAAAGGGAAGCGAAGAGGATAGAAAGAGTTTGAGAGAAAACTTTAATATATTATTGAAACAAATAAGACAATTGAATTTTGTATAAGACTTAACCCTAGTACTCTATTTATATAAAGCTCCTATTCTTAACTTTGGGTGCATTACAAGTAAGCTCATAACATAACCTAAGCCTATAATATAACCCAATTACTAACATTACTTTCTAACATACCTATTGATAGATATGCTTGTGTAAGAAAATGGTCCCACTGCTTTAGCATTCCTCCATAAAAGTTTCTAATGATATTTTCCAAAGTCTTATTGACAACTTCAGTTTGACCATTGATTTGATGATGGAAAGAACTACTAAATTGTAAGTCAATTTGGAAATATCTCCACAAAGTCCTCTAGAAGTCGCTTGAGAACTCTGTATCTCAATTAGAAGTTATGCTCTTACACACACCATGCAATCTCATAACCTCTCTAAAGAATAGGGTAGCCACATGTTATGCATCATAGGTCTTTTTACTAGCAATGAAGTGTGCCATCTTTGTGAATCTAACCACCACCACAAAAAGGAATCCTTACCTCTTTGAGTTTGTGGAAGATCAAGAACAAAGTCCATAGAAAGGTCATCTTATGGTCCATAAGGAACTAGTAAAATAGTATAAAGGCCAGTATTCTAAGCATGATCTTTACTACTTTGGCACACTAGACACTTTTGCAAGAATTTTCCTACATCTCTCTTAAGTTGAAGCTAGTAATACCTTTCCTCTAATAAGGAAATAGTTTTGTCTCTGCCAAGGCAACTACTTAGGCCTCCTCGATGTAGCTCAAGGATCAACTTTTCCCTTAATGAAACTCTAGGAATGCATAATTTATTTCCAAAGAATAGATAACCCTCTTGAAGGAAGAAATTACCATCACATATATTTGCCTTGCACTTTATCCATGTTTCTTCAGAGTCCTCATCTTCTGAATAGACATTCTTCAAGTATTCAAAATGTATTTACCTCTATGGTTATTGTGACAAGTAAGGAGGCACTCCTACTTAAATCATCTACCACCTTATTTAGGCAACCATATTTATGCTTTATCAAAAAGTTGAATTGTTAAATGTAGGAAACCCATCTAGCATGCATCTTGTTCAAGTGTTTTTGTCTTTGAATGAACTTCAAGGTCTTATGATCACTGTTAAGAATAAACTCTCATGGATACAAATAATGTCTCTAATGTTTTATTGACTGTACCATCGCATAGTTTTCTTGGTCATAAGTAGACCACTTCCTTCTTGTTTCACTCAATTTTTCATTGAAGTATGCTATAGGTTACCCTTCTTGGGATAGAATAACATTAATCCCAATTCTAGATGTATCATAATTAAGCTAAAATTTTTTGTTGAAATCAAGAAGAGCAAATATGGGAGTTGTAGATCGCTTTTCTTTAATTAAAGTAAAGATATTTTCTTCTTCATCTCTTTGATGAAACTTCAAGCATTCCATTATTGGAACTTTTACGATACTAAATTTTTTTATAAAAATGCCTATAGAATGTAGCCAATCCATGAAAACTGTGATCTTCTCCCACAATTTTAGGGGTGGCACACTCACAAATTACTTCTATTTTGCTTTCATCAACATGCAACCCTTTACTACATAACCTAAAAATGACAGCTTGTTTATTATGAAACTGCACTTTTTGGTATTAACATAAATCTAGTTGGCCTATAAGGTAGAGAGAACATAAAAGAGATAATCCATATGCTCAACTTCATTCTTGATATAGATTAAGATGTCATCAAAGTACAATAGCATGAACTTAGCAATAAAAGGCTTCAGGACTTGATTCATTAATCTCATGAGACAATCCAAATGGCATGACAAGCCCTTCATGTAGCCTATCTTTTATTTTGAATATTGTTTTCCATTTATCACTAGGTCTTATTCATTTGATAACAACAATTTTTTAGATCAAGTTTTGAAAATACTTTTCAATCAAACAAGCCATCAAAGTTGTTATCTAATTGAGGAATAGGAAACCTATATTTGATGATCATCCTAGTTATAGCCTACTTATCAATACACATATGCCAACTTCCATCCTTTTTTGGTGTCAAAAAGCTAGTACTACACATGGATTTGTGCTCTCCTATATAAATTGCTTCTTTAGCAATTCTTTTTCCTTGTCTTATAGAATTTTGAACTCCAGAGGATTCATTTTGTAATGTGGAAAATTAGGCAAGCTAGCTCCTAGTAGAAAATCAATCTAGTATTGCATGGTTTGCATTGGCAACAAACTATTAGGAAGGTCTTCAATCATGATGTTTGCAAAGACTTTTAATAATGGTTGCAACTTCTCAAGAATTTTTCCTCAATTGAATCCATTCCTTACTTAATCAACATATAAACTCCATCCATTTTCTTAATACTAAACATGATATTAGATTTCTTAAAAGTACTAAGAGATTTTCTTCCACAATATTACCCTTGATTTTTGCCTTCCTTTCTGCAATTGGCTTAATAATGATTTTTGTTTTTCCTCATATGAAATAGTAAACATTCTTTCTTCCTTTATGAGTGGTGTCTACTTATTGCCAAGGCTATCTCAACAATATATGATATGCATCCATGTTAACTACATCACAAACTATGGTGTTCTTGTAGGATCTGCTAATGGATATAGGGACATGGCAAGTTTCAATTACTTTTAACTCAACACCTTTCTTGATCCTACCAATTGTATAAAGAGTATGATATTTCCTTATTTTTAGCTAAAGATGGTTTACCAATCTTCTAGAGATAATATTTTCACTGCTTTTGTTGTCTATGATCCTGTCACATGCCTTCTAGTTGATTACACTCTAAGTCAAAGATGTTATGGCATTGTGTGGTCAACTTATTTTAAGGTGAAAAGCAATCATTGCATAACAAAGTTCACTCTTTCTCCTTCTTCATAAGTTTCTTCTATGATTATTTCTTTGTCAAAAAGCTCTTCATCTTTTATGTCATCATGATACTTTACCAAGTTGACAATCTTTCTGCATGAGCAATCACGAGAACAATGTCTGGGTTGACTACACATGAAGCAAATATTTATGGATGGTTGGGCATATGGATTCTTATCAATAGTTGGGGGAACTATTAAGCTTTCTTAAGTACTTTGACTGGTCTTTTACTTAAAGATTTTGTATTATAAGTTTGCAACTGAAAGGCTGTGGCTTCTTCCATAATTATTGTGTTTTGCCTTCATGCACTTGAATAAGCTCTTCTAGACATAGATGATTGCCTTTCTAATTGTGTTTCAATCTTTTTGGCTATTATGTGAGCAATGGCCACAATAAACACATTGTCAAAGGACATATGGTCTTGAATGGAGAGCTTTAACCCATTAACATATCTAGCAACCTCTTGGGAATTAGTTTCACTCAAGTTGTTGCATGCTTGTAGCCTTAGAAATTCTTCTATATAATCATCCATAGACTTCTTGCATTGAAGAAAATTTTGGCATTTTTGAAACATGATATGCTTATAATCAATGGGGAGAAATCAACCCATTTGTAATTAGCATTTCTTCCTCTAACTCTGAATCGGACCCTTCCCTTGTCGATATCTAGTTACATGAACATTATTCCACCAAGTTACAACACCCCCTTTAAGTTTATAAGCCACAATCTTGACTTGCCTCTCTTCCTATAATTTTATGGCTTTAAAGAATCTATCCACTTCCCATAGTCAGTCCAAAAATTCTTCAACATAAAGGTACCCATTGAAAGTAGGAAGCTTAATTATAATCTTATAGATGTTAGAGCCTAGATTTTTGCTTGCTTTCTCATGCCTAAATTTGGAAAATTGATCTTTTTACCAGAATTATCATTATAAACTAGTTACAAAGGTTGCCAGTTTATATACAACCAATATCCCATGTTTTGTTGTGCTTCTAGTTGAAGGACAAGTTCTTGCTCTTGTTGTTGTTGTTCATAGTTATAAATGTAATGGTTCTGAATGTTTTAGTTTTGATCATTCTAGTTTTGAAAATTGAATGCTATTGCTATACTCTTAACTACTGCAAGTAGGTCTTGCAAGACTTGTTGATTGCTTTTGGAAAAATCCTGGATGTCTTAGGACAATGGAAGGAATTAACCTCTTGTAACCTCCATGTACAAGGTTATTATTATTATCGACTTCCATTGAACAAGGCTAATCCTCGCTCTCAATACCAACAAACATAGTGGAAAGTGATAAAAACTCTCTTCAATGCTCCTAAAGAAAAGAAACACTTGAAAGAAATATTATTATGAAGTCTAATTTGATAATAAGCTGAATTACATATTTATAAGTCTATAAACCTCTTCCTATTAAGAATAGAGAAAGACATCTAATAAATTAGGGAAACAAGACTCTCAAATAAACTAGAAAACTCCTAAATAAACTAGAAAGCAAACTTTATGAATGTTACAACCTGAAATCCTAGTCATGATTGGCATGAATATCAAGTACTCCATTGATAATTACCAAGCTTTTATTTGATTTTATTATTTCATTATACCCATAGTTTGCACAATTTCAAAAATATGCAAGTGACTCAAATTGTTTGGATAAGAGAGAAAAGGGAACTCATGTGATCACGAATCACTAATATATATACAAACTTAGACTTACATAATGTACCAAGCCATTGCCTATTAAGGCAAATGTCTCTTTTAACATTAGTTCTTACCTTTTCCAAAATACAACTACAATTTTCTAACTGCAAAACATTCTCCTACAACACCCCAGGTTCCATTTAGGGATAAACAAAATTAAGTTAGTTTAACCTATACCATAGATGAATCCAAAAGTATAGGTTAGACTAACTTAATCCCTAAGGATTTGATGGCCATGCTATGTACATTTTCAAAAAGGTGAACGAAAAAGAACTTAGTTGGCAAATTCTCTAAGGATCAAACCAACCTATAGTCATAATTAATAACACGTTTGGGGGTTGTAGAGGAATGATCTCTCCTTCATGAAGAACTTCACAACCAACAATGTTCACAATTATTATATAGTGGATCTTGACTTCACATGCTCCTATAAGACTATTAATTGTGGTGGTAAAGGTATCAACTATAATTTCTATTAGTTGATTATCCATCTTACTTATCAGTCAAGGGATTGATAACTAATTCTTGAGTATCTAAAAAATAATCCATAGAATAATGAGTCTGGGACTTAGTGAGATAGATACCAAACATATGAATTCATCACACAACAAAAGCCATAAATACACATGTATCCATACCACTAACAAATAGCCGGTACTTATATCATATCTATAAAGAATTATGGGGTACTCAAAGACATACCATTGATGTATTTCACTTCATGCATTCTTAGGATATTAAGCCATTAGACCAATTCTAGGCTTTCATAGCCTTATGTCAATAATTTGAATTCATCATGTATTTTAATTTCATAATATCATATCTCAACAATTCATGTAACAGTAATATAAATCATGCAGTGCTCAGCCATAATTCAATTATAACCCTCATTATTACTCCTTTCCAGCGTAACTCGCACAAACCCAGCCTTTTCCCTCTAACACCTGCCTTATGCCCGTCCTCCATATTGGAATGCACAGATCTAGAATTTGATTCATTATTTACTACCATAACCCATCATTCTCATATCAAGCCTCAAAGGCTATCAGGTATTCAATCATTCCATTCTCATAATGGATATATCATCAATTTCATATTCACATATCTTATCATCAATCATAACACTATGCATTGTTTCATGTCTCATATGCATAAACAAGTTTTACACCATATAATCATTTATTGTAAATGATTATAATTCCAACAATCATAATATCATAACATCACATATGCTCAATATCTCGTATACATTATCAAACTTTATGTCATAATACTACTGATAGTAATTACATTTCTATAATCACAGTCATTCATTATTATTCTCATACTTTCTTATCTCATATTCACCTTGATTTATAGATTCATTGACTGGATGTTATTTGATGTACAATAATTCAATTCTTAGGTATTAATTTGTGAATTACATCTTTTATAGTCTCCTATTTATTATGCTTGAATTATTTAAATTCACTATGAGAGTAACTCAAGGAATTTAGATAAAAATTAGGAGAAATAGATATTTGTTAAATAATATGAAAATTGTTGAAAGTGTGATCAGGATCAGGATTAGAATCATTGAAAAAACAAGCATGATTGCAATTAGAATTGAAAACTTATTTGTGAAAAAGCTCGATTTGACTTAAGGAAATGTAGTTAAAAATACGAGTCTACTCACCAAATTTTGAAAAATTTCAGGAAGCCTAATTTCAAATGCAATTAGAATCATAAAAATAAAGTAAGAATGGTCTATTTTAATCATAAAATTCTAATCCAAAATTTGATTTGAATCGGTCAAGAAAAATACTAGGTGTCTGCAAGTATGATTGCGGGTTCAGTTCAAAATGGTGAAATTCAACTCGCATGAACAGATTTTGCATGCCAATGGTAGAAAAATAGGGGAAGCTATTTATAAGTTAGTATCACACTATAAGATCTTAACACCACATGTTTTTGAGAGCATAAACAAACAGACACTCAACTATTTCAACCAAATACTAAACACTATTCTAACAAATTCATTTAATCATCAAGTCTCATCACATAGTCTTAAAAACCCACTTCATTAACTTGCACCACAAATCAATAGATTCCAAGCAAGAATTACATCATAATTTATAAGAGTGGTAAGTATCACTCACCTTAGCTGTTAGAACACAAGAAACTTCAATTATTTTCCCAGAATTTCCTATGCTCTTCAATATAAAAAATAAGAGTATATTAGCTTTCAATCCTTCTTTTAAAGATTTCTCTCATTAACTAATTATATAAGATCAAATTATGATTCCTATATCATGAATAAAACTATATCTAATAGATTTAAGTTTTAAAACATCAAAAAAACTAGATTAATTCATAGGTTGAGTAGTATCATAAATAGTGGCAAAAAACTTTAAAAACTCATAACTTAAATTATACTCAATGAATCAATATGATTTTGATGTCAAAATGAAAAGGAAGAATAGATGAATCAGTAGTAAAAATTTTAGAAAATAATAAGAAGAGTTAAGGAGCTTACTTGTAAAGAGAGAGAGTGAAGTTAAAGAGAGAAAATGATAGCTTGATGAGGAACTAACATAGGTTATGTGTGTACGGGGAAGCTTGAAAGAAGAAAGGGGTAGTGGATTAGGGAGAGGGTAAAATGGGAAGGTTTGGTCAACTTTCCAATAACTACAAGTTAACCACTTTTGTTTTTATTTATTTCTTCTATTTTGAACTCAAATTTAACATACTTATCAATTTCTAAAAATTACAAAATTTTACTGCAAATTAGTTAAATTAAATAGCTTCATAATGATTACAATTTTATACTCATTTGATATCCATAACCCTTGTTTCAATTCTTCTGAAGTTTTCTGGAAATAGAATTTCAAAACTACAAATTTTGTTCCTTGAATATTCTTGATCAACTCTTTAATCTTCAAAGGATTTCTACTATTTCTGGGTCTCTCATGACTCAAAATTTATAGTTTCAAAATTCTCTAAAAATTTTGAATTTCTCTTTTCAGATTTTCCAAAAAGCCATTTTAGTTTTGAATAGAATTTGGAAATTTCGAGATGCTACAATGAAAAAATAAATAAACTAGAACACTCCTAAATAATCTAAAAAGTGAACTATATAAAAAAAAATAAACTTAGAATCCTACATTATTTATAATACTAGGGTTTTACTAACTCTGACTATTGTCCTACATCATCTTGCAACTTCCAAAGTTGAATTTTTTCCTTGTTCCTCCGGAAACCACAATATTTATCTACTTTCTAATAGTGTGTGCCTTCGTAGCACACGTGCCATTCCCTTATCTCTTCTTTTTCTAAACCAATTAGCTTTTTTTTTTAACTTACCAACTAATTTTTTGTTTTCCTTTTAAGTCTACACTTATATGTAGGGCACATTTGTTTTCCTTCCTCATTAATAGGGGTGTAAATGAGTCAAGCCAAATTAAACTTTAAATAAAGTAAATAAATTCAACTAAAACATAAATTATTTTTATTCATAATTACAAAAGTATTCATATCTTTAATTCTTTACGTCACAAAAAATTCTATTAAAGTAAGTTATTATTTTATCTTCAAATTCTTCACATTACTAAAACTGTGCAAATTGTAAAGTCATTCTATTCAAAAGACATTAAATACTAAATGTTTAAGAGACATCATCCAATAACAAAATAAAAATAATAATTATAAGTTTAAATTTGATTCACTATTAGTGTAAAAATTTTACACTATCAGTTAATAAGAAGACAACGCATCATTAAAAAAGTAAGAGTAATTAAATTTTTTTTACTAACCATAAAATAGTTTTAACAATTTTTATATTTTGAAAATAGAAAAGTTAATTTAATTTATTCTTTATTAGAAGCCATTCCTTGATTTCTCAAAACAATATATATATATATATATATAACTCTCCAAAAGTAATAGATAAAAAGAAATGGAAGGAGTATATTAACTATGTTTCGGTATTTGCAGTAGTGCACCCAATAGAAAGCTCAAGTTTTACCTAGTTTCTAGGATGAATTTGGTGAATTGTAACCTCACTTTGTAACCCGAGTTGGAAGTGCAAGTAAAGGTGGTATGAGAAATATTTATATACTCTAATCATAACATGTATTCTTAGTCACACCTAATTAGAAGAATGTAATTATAATTATTAATATCTTGAAAATTGAAAAGTATAATTTATAATACATATGAATTCCATAAAACTGACATATAGACAATAAAAAAAATTGATAAATGACTTATTCTCATTGAATGGGAGTAAAAATATATATTATGGTTGGAGTATACAAGTATTTCTCCCATAGTATTTAGTATTAGCCGCCAAATGTGTCTAAATATGGTGTTAATTACTGTTTTTGCATATTTAAATTGTGTTAATAATGCAGCTTGGCAGGTTTTATACCGCAAAGGTTTAGCAACCAAATACTAAAAAAAATATCATCTTATCAGGTTTATGGCTTCAGCTCATTTTGAGGCATATCCATACTTAGCAGTATTAAAGAAGGATTTTATGAAATTTAATACCGTAAAACCCAAACAATGTCAAAGCAACTTGTTTCAGATATTTGATCATCATGCAAAGCAGATTCTGCTTGTGTACAATGTATCCCATAATTCTAAAGAATTAACTCAAAACATCTCTGCATGTTTACAGCTAATCATGCTTCTTAACTATTACCAGGCTCCAATGTTTCCGGTTCATCATCTGTTGAATCTTCAAATTCTGGTTGTATTGGTAATTCTTAGAACCAATTTTGTGCACAAATAAAATTTTCGGGTATCTTCAGTTGCAATTCACAACGAAACTCATCAAGCATGTGATCATTACTAAGCTATCATTTAAATTCAATTCATTATTAAGTTATCTCTAATAATTCAAATTTATTGAAAAATTGACATATTGACAACAAGTTAATATTATATATCGAAACATGAAAGATAACATGAGTGAAAAATACCATTTCCAATGAAAGTAAAATTTGCAAGAAAAGAGTTTTGAAATAATTATATGATCAAAAGCAGAATATGCATCTCTTCAATTTTTGAAATAAATTAAATGTGTGAATTTATGAGAAATATAGATATTAATTTTTTATATTGAAATGATGTGTTCCAATAAAAAAATTTTAAATTCAAGATAGAAAATTATATTTTTATTTCTCTAAAATGAAAAGATATTGATAAATAACAAATAAAAGAAATTTAGATAAAAAATAGAAGGCCTAAAATTAATTACTCCAATATATTTTTGTCCAATAGAAATATCCAAATGTGATTGCGTAATGATTGTCATTGTTGTCACTCTGGCAGTGAACTCTTCCAATTTGCTCCGTTGATTCCAAAATATTTGTAGGCCATCTTTTCCTCAAATCCTCACTCACACACGCACACTCACTTTAGTCAGCCACTCTGATAAGAAAGCGAATGGGCTGTGGGCATAATAACTGAAAGCTTCTTCCAATTTTGTTCTGTTTGTGTAGCAAGATGTACGTGGTGATGGTGAGTACCATTGGGTAATGAATTGTCACTATCCGCCACTCTGCCAGCGAACTCGCTTCCAAAATTTAATAATAGCCATCGTTTTCTGATATCTCCTCTCTGATCCCATTACTATAATTTACGATTTTATATCCCCTCTTCAATCTTAGGTAGAACCGCGAGTTTGAAAACTTTGGTTAATAGCCATTGTTTTCTGATATCAGTCGTTCGAGCCAACACACGGCCACTCGGATAATAAAGCAAATGGGTTGTGGGCATAATAACAGAAGGCTTCTTCCAATTTTGTTCTGTTTCTGTATCTTAAACACTGCTAGTAACGCCGTAGCAGAAGCAGATGAAGTTATTGGTTATGGCTACAGAATTTCGAGTGTCAGCACTGACCCGTCTGGGAATTCTATAACAGCTCATCCTAGTCTCATCAGGCCTTCCTCTGTTTTTGGACCTGACATTCCAAATCTCTCCCTCACTGCTAGGTACTCTATATATATATATATTGGAAGAAAGTAGGATTCCGAGAATAAAAATAATATTATGTTAGTTATTTTTTTGGGAGGTTGACTTTTTAAGTCTCTGTGTATTCTTTTGAAATTCAGCACCTAAGATGATGTGAGATAATGATCGTCTAATTCCATTCTTTCTCTAGTCTTTCTCATTTTGAAACTTTTCATATCTTGCTGATTTTGATTTTGTTTTCAGTTACCATTTGAGGAGATTAAGATTTACAGATCAAAGCTTAACTCTTTTCAGTGTAATCTTAAGTATCACATGAATTAGAATTATGAAAGAACGATGAACGTCTAAGTTCTTAAATTATTTTTCATTTTCTCATAACGTAGACTTTAGCCGAAAAAAAAAAAATTCAAATGTAAGTAGATTGTTTGGAAAATAAAATACGTTTTTAATGCCATAAAGTTTGTTTGTCCTTAAATTGCTAATTTGATTTATGAATACAGAAAAGTTTTATTTTAAGTCGAAAGAAAATTGTATTGATCAGTATTTTAAAAATTAAACCTCAACCGTTTCAATCATGAATTAGCATACAGTTTTAGTTTGATTGAGCCAATCGATTCTTTCAATTCAATCATTTTCTTAGGAAATTAAACCAATTAAATAGTGATCTACTAACATCTTTCATATCATTTGCATCGAATTTTTTAATCATTGGCTCCCTTATAGTAATTTTTTTTTTAAGCTGTTGCCTTTGCATGAGATTCATCAACTTTACATATAATTACCCAATATTTGAGAGTGAAAAATAATTCCCTTTATTTTAAAAGAAAATCTTGTTTGTGTTGTGGTTCTACACTAAACTCATATACTAGGGAGATTCCGATCAAAAATAGGGTCTCTCCCGTCTCATACCTTATATAATTAGCATAATTCTTATTTTAAAGCTTCATCCATGTTTTTGTTTTTTTGGGAGATATCCTTGATTAACATGTGTTTTGCATTTCTTTATTATGGTTGTAGCTTTGAGACCAAAGATCGTTTTAGGGTAAAAATCATAGATGTTGAGAATCTGAATCAGTATCTATTATTAGAATTTATTAGAGCATTATTAGAATTCCTACTGTTATGAGTTTTAAATATA
>JANHAO010001497.1:0-32653 GCA_026873985.1 Saraca asoca
TTTCCCTTTCACTTTGAGAGGATTTTTCACGTTAAAATCTCGGTGTTATTTCTTCTTCACTTACTCTCTTTATTTTCTTATTGCTCATCTTAATCTCATAGAGAAGGGAAATTGGTTCTGATATTTCTCAAGTTAGATAATTTTAGCTCCATTTTGTTTATATTTTGAAATTTTGTGGACAAAGGGTTTATTCCTTTTGCAATGAAGTAGTAATTAAATCTGTTAGTATATCTTTGATCTGTTGATGGAAATTTGGGTTGTAGATGAAGAATTGTTGTATTTTCTAAGAATAAAGCTCTGTTTAATTGATTTGCTTACTTTTTAGTATTTTTAATTCCAGAGGGCTTTAGGTTTTTTTTTTTTTTTTTCTCTGCAACTATATACTGAGATTTGAGTCTTGTCTAGGTGACACATACACCAGAAGGAATGGAAACATTGCGGTATTTTCTGTTTGAGGTTTGTAAAGTCTCAGCTGGGTGGAAGATGGAAAACGTGTTGGATGAAGAAATTAAAGTGATCAAAGATACAGTGGGGCCAGAAGAACATGTTATTTGTGCACTGTCAGGGGGCGTGGATTCAACAGTTGCTGCAACTATTGTCCACAAAGCAATTGGGGATAGGCTTCATTGTGTCTTTGTTGACAATGGTTTACTGAGGTGAGACAAACTGATTTCTTCTCTGATGACCTTTGCCCCAAATGTCATGTGAAGATAGCAAATTTGTATTTTACATGCTTGATTTGGGCATCTATGATGCTTTCTTGACAAGGTTTAAGGTTCTTGCTACATACAGGTATAAGGAGAGAGAACGTGTGATGGAAACCTTTGAAAAGGATCTTCATTTACCTGTTACATGTGTTGATGCTTCTGATCAATTTCTCGGCAAGCTGAAAGGTGTAACTGATCCTGAGATGAAAAGGAAAATTATTGGAAAAGAGTTTATATGCATATTTGATTCTTTTGCTCAAGAACTAGAGCATAAATTAGGGAGGAAACCTTCTTACCTGGTTCAAGGGACTTTGTATCCTGATGTGATTGAATCTTGCCCACCACCTGGAAGTGGAAGAAACCATTCTCATACTATCAAGAGCCATCATAATGTTGGAGGACTTCCCAAGGACATGAAATTGAAACTTATCGAACCACTCAAACTTCTATTCAAGGATGAGGTTTTAGTTTTAATGTATTCGCTTATCACATGAACTGACATTCAATTGCTATATATGATATATTGATTCTATGTTCTTCCTTTTGCCTTTATGAAGGTTCGTCAACTGGGGAAAATCTTGAATGTTCCCGAGGGTTTCTTAAAACGCCATCCATTCCCTGGGCCTGGCCTTGCAGTGCGAGTCTTAGGTGATGTAACTGAAGAAAATGCCTTGGAAATTCTTCGTCGGGTAAATGGTGTTTTGATGTTTTTGTCTACAATCTTGGTTCATTATTCAGTGTTTAATTTCAGGTATTGTTTTTCTAGGTTGATGAGATCTTCATTCAGTCAATCAAGGATGCTGGGCTTTATGATTCAATATGGCAAGCTTTTGCAGTTTTCTTGCCAGTAAGGTCTGTTGGTGTTCAAGGTGATCAAAGAACACATTCTCATGTGGTTGCTCTTAGAGCTGTTACAAGTCAGGATGGAATGACGGCAGATTGGTAAGCTTTCAACTGTAGTAAGCATGGATATAAGTCAAATAGGGAGAATTTCTTTAGCTGCCAACACCGATATGTTATATTATTTTCTTATATGGATGTATGATATTTGTCCAAAACAATTGAATCTTTGCTTGTCCTCACCTCTGTTGCAATGATACAAACAAATTTCAGGTACTACTTTGAGCACAAGTTCCTTGATGATGTTGCTCGAAAAATTTGTAACAGTGTCCGTGGTGTAAACCGTGTTGTGCAAGACATCACTTCAAAGCCCCCGTCAACAATTGAGTGGGAATAGCACTGCATTAATTCAACAGAAAGGCGTGATGTAATATAAGGCGGCAAGAAGTTTGGAAATCATTAAGTTGATTGTCAGAATCATCATCTAGATCATACTTGATAAAATAATGATTATCCCCAAAGCTTATACCATAAGCAGTTCTGTGAAATGTTAGTATTATCTCGGATCTGAGATTTTTGGAATGTGTTGGATGTATACCTTGGTGCATTATATTTTATGAGAGAGCAGTTGAAATCGAATAATGTGGAGTTCCTAGTTATGCTGGATTTATAATGCAATTTTCTCTTTCCACCGCTCATTCATATCAGAGAATTCTAGTCTAAAACAGATTGTTATACGAGGTTATGATATGATGGACCATACAGCTAGTATTTTCCTTTGAGAAAATGTAGATAATGAATGTACGGCATATATTCAAACTCTGCTGCGATCCTGAAAGTTGGTGGGTCAATATTCAAAAGAGAGAGTCAACAAAATAATATGGAAGCATGATATGTCAAAGTGGTTTGAGTTTCCAAATTCAGCACGCCATTATAGTTGCCGAATTGCTTGATTATAATACTGTAAGCATCATTTGACCAAGACTATAATTGTAAGCATTCTTATCGGATAAATAAAGACAACGGATAAATGCCAAAGGAATCCATAAATTTCAGAAACGAACATCTATTCATGACTCAATATACATATTTCGGAATTTTTTCGGCAACATCATATTTCAGAGAATAAAACAAAACTAAAAACATGTAGTCAGTGTTAGCGTTACAATTGCACCATAGTCAACTAAGACATACTTCCAATTTCCAATTGTTTGAAGATGAGTCCATATTAGTAACATTATAAAATAACTAATTATACTTTCATCTATTCACAACTCTCGTATTTGAGCCAAATGACTTAAAAATACATATAGTGGCAAATTAACGCGGAATTTGTCATGAGTAAAGAGTTAAGAGTTGTGAATGGAGAAAGTATAATATATTTCACAACCATACTCCCGTCTATCACAAGTCTTCTTGCAAAACCTCTCTGGAAGTTGGACTTTACTTAGTCATCAATCTAACTTGGACAAGGTAACCAAGAAGTCCAAAAGGAAAAAAGCTAACTCAAACATTTTTTTGCTTAAGAACTACATGATTCAACACTTCCAAGCCACTTTGTGGAGTGATTGTTTGATCCTTTTTGGCGACACAGGAGTCGATCCTCTGAACTGCATGCAAGACGAAGCTTGAATAAAGACAAATGACCATAATAAAAAGAGTGTAATAGATGTTATTCTAACAATACTTTGGAAACTACCATGCAAGCAAGCGAATGAGGCCATTCAAGTTCATACCTTAGCTTTCATGGTCAAATAAAGGTTCCCATCAGCTGTCGATGACTGAACTGAATCAAAATGTAACTGCAGACTGCTTGCTGCTTCCATGATTTCCAGCATTGCTCTTTCTCTCCAAGGACACTTCATTTCGATCACAACTTCATTGTTACTTGTATTGATATTAGCATTAATCATAGAACTGTCTTTTGCTGTAAGAGAATCAATCTCTCTCACTCTCTCATCAATGTCACGAGCCTTCCTCTTGTTTGACATTGGCTTCTTGCCGTTGCCATTTCCATTGTCACAATAATTATCCGAAGTCCTCTCCACCATATCTTGCGTTGCTCTTTTAGTTCTTCTCTCTATGTCTATTAGCTCCTTACTAGCTTCCAATTCTCTGACCCTTTTCTCAAGCTTTTTGAGGTATTCTATTGCATCATCTAGTATTGAAACTTTGTCATCCTGCACAAATGATGCTTTCATTAAGCAGTGACATTCGAGTGAAAATATCTAGGAAAAATGAAACATAAATCACCTTACTAATTGAAGGGACAAGTGATCTGAGAGTTAAAAATCTTTCATTTAGTTTTGCCCTTCTCCTTCTTTCTGACAATACGTGATTCGTGCCAATTTCATCAACCTCTTGTCGCATTCCCTCCTTGTAGTCATTTTCTTCTTGAGATTCGAGAAGTCCATCCATATGCATTCGAGGAACTTCAAACAATACCTTCTTCAACAGCTTTTGTGAGGTTCCTCCCCTTGGCCTCTGGCAATCCAATGATCCTCTTTTCTTCCAACTACAGAAACTGGATTCCATCTGACAATTTTGAATATGTGGTCCAATAGTTAACTGGTCCGAGCTTTTTAAAAGGATAGAAAGAACTTTCTGATAATGCCACTCATCCCTTCGAAGATCCACTAAGGTCATTTTTGTATTACTGCATTCTTGAAGACCTTGCCCAAAATGTTCATTCGGATTATCACCCTTTGGATTAGAGACAACATTTTCCGGACCAGCAAAAGTTTGAGATATACAATCACTAGAATTCATGTTACTCAATTCCTCATCCATAACTTGACAGCTTTGAACTTGAGGCGCATCTTCATTTATCCTTTCAACCATTAATGTCTCCTTGACTGGCTGATCATCTTGAAATGCATTTGAACTACTATTGGGAGAAGTTGTATTGGCTACTTCATATCCTACATCTTGGTAGTTCCTTGTGTATAAAGCAGCTCCAGACTTGTTGGTATCTTTGTATTCCAAAATATCCAAGAAAGAAGTTCTAATTTGTTGAATTAGATTGAGGTCTTCTGGGAACTTCAGAAACGATACAATTTAACGTGATTTATAATACTGCCAAAGCTTATAAGCGAAAGTAATCCTGACAAGAGAAATATAGGTGAAAAGTTACCTGATCAGCCGCACCTAGCTCAATGACACCTTCTCCAAAAGGAAAGCATACCACTGTCTGAAAGTTGGGATGAGATGACAAAGACTTGAATTGCAGTGTGCCATAAATTTGAAACAACATATATCTAAATGTAGAGAAATCAAGATGGTACCTGAATTGAAGCACTCTGGGAGGAGAGCATTGTCACAACACAAGTGCATCAAGGGAACAAAACCCGAACAGAGAGAAGATGTTTCAGAGTTTATTTAAGGATGCTAGACTAAATACAACAAATGACATTTTACCCAGAAGCAGAAGAAAGAAGTTAAACAATAAACAGGTAAAGTTAGTGACACTTATTGATTTACTAAGTTTTACTTATTTCACATTTGATAGAGTCTGAACAATTTGAATCAGTTTTAAAGTGAAGTGTATAGTGAGACTGATTAAATCAAAATAAGAGCAAACAAAATCCTACCCTCGCAAGCAGAGAGCGAGTAAAAATTCTACTATCAGCAAGATGGGCATTGGAAAGCCAAATGGGTTGGCCATTTGCAAGAGTTCTTCCTGGTAACCTGTAGAAGTACCAAACACTTTAGATTGCAAGGTACCAAATTAGAAATATAATTAATATAGTGAGAGAGAAGTTACCCTTGGCCAATGTTGAACTTGAATGACATGCAAACCAAGTAATACCACTCCGTATCTGTAAGATCTTCTGGGGATAATGCCACCGAAGGCCTTTTAGCTTGAGGGTTAGCTTCTGCAGCTGCCAGAGACTCAAATAGCTCTCTCAGCTGCTCACTCCTCTGTAAACCCATTTGGTTAGAATTGAGTTCTACTGCTTGGCTTGTTTTCCTCGTCTTAATGTCCCCATTGTAATATCCTTCACCCCACATCAAGACCCTGCAGAATTCACATGAGAAAAAAAAAGAGTTGTCTTTCTGAGTCTGAAAAGAAAAATAGCTGCTTCAAAAACATCAGAAACTGTTCTTTTACAGAAGTACTGGTCAGCAACATCCAGAACCAAATATTCAATGGTACATAATATCTATCAGAATTTAATCAAACTATCAAGAGGAGAGTAATAAGAGGAAGAAGGAAAAAAAAAAAAACCTATTTCAGCTTGCATAATATTTAGAAAGATTTTATAAGAACATAATTTAACAAGGACAAGAGTGAATCTGTCTGTACCCTGTTTGACTATCTGAAAGAGACCAGAAAATTGCGTAGCTCCACTGGATGCTTCTCACAGCCAAAGCAAGTTGCTTCTTCAGGTTCTCTAACACCATGTTCTGGTTTTGGAAGGGCCCCAGCCACAAATGAACATGCAGATCAAATTTTCAAATGCAATATACTCAGCTCTCTGTTCGATCCGATTGAAATCTGCGGTCTGTTAACATCTTAATTGTTAACTTAAGATACTCAGTATCACAGTTCACGAAATCCAAAACATGTACCGGATATCTCAGAATCAGGATCCTCCTGGTCCTTTTGAACCCACCAAAGGTTTCCAAGTGCGTCAAATATTCGTTGACTTTTAGCTTGAGATTGGCGATTTGGTAATCCTTCGTCTTCTAAAGGCGTAGTATGACAAGGCAAAACAAAGAGCTGATGGTCATCATCTTAGTTGAATCCAATAGCTTAATCTAATAGTTCGCTATTATACACAAAAACAGAACACCCACTTCAATAACCAAGGTCAAAAACAAGGTTGAAACTTGTACTTCTTAATGCTTTTCTCGGATATTCGCCGAGCATCATAATTCCTTTCAGCTAATCCAATGCAGTTCGAAGCTTTGTTAGATGTGGGGGCACCGGCTCTAACGTTCTGAAAGTTTCAGTCTTGTTTCCTGGAAAGGTCATAAAAAGCCAATGAAAACTCAATAATTAAGGAATTGCTGACCCGGAGGCAGCTGGGAGCCGGACCTACACGACCAACAAAATCACCTTTATTACAAATCAGGCATGAAGATTAGCACGAGAAAATCATGATCAAATTGAAGCGAACTACAGTCCAAATGGGATTTCAGATTCTTCTTTGCAGGAAGGCTTCATATGATGTAAAACAACAATTCACTCACATGATAATGCTGGAAAAGTTTCTGTCTCCTCGTTTATGAATTATCTCTGGGATTCTTTACAGCCTTTTGTTTTTCCAACCTCACAATTAAGAATAGCGGGACAAACTGTACAACTTTTTCTGATCCAGAGTATGCAGGAGGAGGAGAGAGAGAAGTAGAGATGACTGGAATCCTGGTTGGTGAAGGTGCGAGTTGGTGAAAATTAATTGAAAAAACAATACTGATATTATTGTTGCTGTCAGACTTTTTTTAAAATGAATTAGAAAAGGAGAAGAAGAAATATCAAATCAAATACGGAGTCCGTGCTTTGCTTGTTTATTTTGAATTCGTCGATGACATTTTATAAGAAGACTTTAACTTTGTTTGTCTTGGTCTGAACAGATACAGAGGAGTTTGAAATAAATTATGTACTAAAATCCAAGTGGGGAATGGCAATTTTGATGTTTGGCTACCAACCAGTCAAACCCTTACGCTGCATTCTCATTTTCAGCCGTTGGAATAGCCTAAGGTTCAACCTTACGGATGTAGAGGACGCGAAACCGTATTTAGTATTTCACATTGTAACAATTCTCTTTCAAATTTACAATGCCAAGGGTTTATCAAAAGGTGTTAGATTTAAGTATTTCCAGTTTTTATTGAATATATTTGATTTGATTTTGTTGGAAATATTTTTTAAAAATATTTCTTAAAATGAATTAAAAATTAAAAATAAAAAAATTATTTTTATTATTTTTATTTTCAAAAATTGAAAACATAATGATATTATTACAAATTTTAAAATTTTTAGATAAACTAAATATGTTTTTATTGTTTTCATTTCTTAAAAATAAAAAATAATAAATCAAATTAAATATATTTTTAAAATTTAAAATTTTAAAAATAAAAAATATAAATAAAAATAAAAAATATTTCCTAAAACTAAATGCTCCCTTAGATAATCCTTAAAGAAATTTAAATTTTTAGATTTTTTTACTATTAAATCGTTTATTTTATATTGATATTTGCGATTTTTATTTCTTCATTTGAATTGAAATTTGAAAAGAAAAATCTAATATTAAACTTCTCATAGAATTTAAATACTTTAAAAATTACTATATTTTATAAAAACTTTAATAAATCATAAAATAAGAAATTTAAATACAATTGATTAAATTAAATTCTTAACTTTCATGCCGCCCATGTTGGGGAAGTCGTGGTGCAACGGCAAAACATCTAGTCAATTGGTTTTAATTAGGTGCTTACTTAACCAAAATTTGCAAATGGAGCCCATCAAATCAATGAAATGGTTCCTGCACGGTAGAGTTATTGACTAATTTATTCTTATACACACGCTATTACGAAAATATATTTACATGTGGGTGGTTTGGAGACGTGTAAAAAGGAAAATAATATCAATTTCATGTTTTTTTATTTGTAAAAAAATTTTATATATCAATTTTTTTATTAACAATCAACACTCCTTCTTTTGTTAAAAACATTGATTTTTATTAAAAATTATCGTATTTTTTCAATCATTGAAGGTGTTGGTTTTTAAAATGAACCAAAGCCTTTTTTTGAACAAAATAATTATTAAACATGTCAATTTTTTATAATAACTAACGTAGTTAATAAAAAAAATATCAATTTTATATAAAAATTAACATTTTTTTCCTAAAAAAACGTGTTATATCTTTTTATAAAAACATGCTATTAACTACATTTTAATAGAATGTTACTAATATTTACATTTTAATAGAAACAATAATCAAACTAAAATCTGCAATCGCAATTTTAATAACATTAAATATTTTATTAAATAAACAAAAAAATTCAAAATATTATAAAAGTAAATTAAAGTTAAGACATGTCAAACTAACAAGTTTATACATAACAATTATTTATTTACTTTCTAATTAAATTCATCTAATTATATTTCTTTTTTAGTTATTCCTTCCTTGTAATGCAAGCTTTAAATAAGAAATTTTAATTGTTGTTGTGTCTATCCATATAAGTTGAAACTGCATTTTTATATATATAATTCTTAAGGATTAATTTACCTAAAAGATATAATTTTATTTTTTATAAAATTAGCATAATAATATATGTATTTTATATAAGCAAACTATTCAGGATGCTATATAGATTATATATTATTACCAGATGACTGAATTCCTTCCTGAGGTAGTTTCTACTTCATTGAAATGAAATCAAACAACTTTATTATCAATTCATCTTAATTTTAATAAGCACATAATCAAATATAAGTATTTAAATTAAAAATTATATATTTAGTTGCCTATATACAATATAAACATGTAATATATCAAGTATAAGTATCTAAATTAAAAAATATATAGTTGTTAATAAACACAATTAATTATCTTCAATATCTAAATTAAAAATTATATAGTTGTTAATAAACACAATCAATTATCTTTAACTTTTTGTATTTTTTTCTCTAGTAAAATCTTTTAATCCATGTCCCTTCATCATGATCATATTATAAGTAGAACTCCTCCAAGTTGTTTTCATCGTTCACCAGAGGTAGTTCTGAAAAGAAATGAGGGTCTTATCAATATAATTACTTATCTTTTCTTTATCACCATCACCAAGAATTTGTTTCTTAATTTAAAGAACTACAGACTATTTATTATTAGTTAGATCTATGATATAAAAAAACTATTTTACTTGGGATGTCATTATGATTCTCTCTTATGACCTATTAAAATCCATTAACGTAAACTCTAACTCATCAACTCAGATGTCATTAATCTCAACCCATTTATATCAAAACACAAACATCCTGAATTTGATGTAGTTAAGCTCTTATATATTTTCAATCACTTCGCAATATGACATATTTGCATATATAAGATTTTTATCCTTGAAATTAGAAACATGTATTGATTGAATTACCAAAGTAACCATATTATTTTGCACAGTGTTCTTATCATCTTATCCTTTTGTGTAGAAAGCATACTCATTGATGTCATATTCATAAAAAGATAAACCCTTCATTTGAGACTCGTGGGATATCCATCTTATAATTTCAAAAATATTATTTGATGTTTGTGCCAAATGAAAAGGAATTCAATTCTGAAACCAAGTGATGAAGCAATGATTCTGTTCCATTTATATCTGTTGTTCAATTTTTTCCACAATGTTACTCTCTTGTAAAAGTTATATGCTTATCCAAGTATCTTCTTCACTATTATTCAAGACGAAAAAGTTTGCTTGTAATCATGTTTCATGAGTAATCTCATCACTCTGAGTTTCCAATGTAATCTTACTTATAAATTTTTTCCTTGTAAAGAGAGCAATTTTGATAACTTCTACATTTAATAATTATTCATTGTAAGTTAACAACCTCACCAGCAATGTAGTCTTCAATAAAATTAATGTCAATTTCTTATATACCCTTTTAAGATTTTTACATACTGTTTAAATTACATCCATTTTAAATAAATTGGTCCACGGAGTTGGAAGAGGAGAAGAAAGAAATATCAAATACTAAGTCTGTGCTTTGCCCGTCTGTTGTGTGTACGTCAACGCACTTGCAAGTGCTCACATTTCATAAGAAGACCTGTGGCCGTAAGGAAGGAGTGATCCTTAGCTATGTTTGGTCTGAACGGATGCAGATTCCTGGTTTGGAGTTTGAAATAAATTATGTACTAAAAATTCAAATGGAGAATGGCCATTTGGATGTTTGGCTACCTGCCGCTCAAACCCTTGCCCTGTTTTCTCATTTTCAGCCGTTGGATCAATAGCATGTTAAGCTTAAAGTTCAACCGTATGGATGTAGTGTAGAGGACACATCCGTGTTTAGTATTTCACATTGTAAAAATTCTCTTTCAAAATTACAATGCCAAGAGGTTTTTTTTTTTTCCCTTTAAGTTAGGATTATGTTCAATACTACTCCGTCATTTAAAAACTCAGACAATCCTCGAAGAAATTTAAATTTTTAGAAAGTTTTTTTTACTATTAAATTATTTATTTTGTATTGATATTTGTGATTTTTATTTTATTCATTTGAATTAAAATTTGGAAAAAAAAATCTAATAGTAAACTTCTCATAGAAATACTTTAAAAATTATTACATTTTATACAAACTTTAATAAATCATGAAACAAGAAATTTAAATATAATTGATTAAATTAAATTCTTAACTTTCTTGCCGTCCCTGTTGGAGGAGTCGTGGTGCAAAAGCAAATATACATTTAGTCAATTGCTTTCAATTAGGTGCTTACTTAGCGAAGTCAACAAAAATTTGCAGGTTGAACCCGTCAAATAAATGAAAATGATCCCAACACACAATTTATGAACTAATTTATTCTTATATACACTATTACATAAACATATTTATTATTTCATATATTTCACATTAGAGATTGACGTTCATCTGAGTAACATAATATATTAAAATAATTTATATTAATTTTTTAACCACCTTGTAAAAAAAAATAACATTAATTTCTAATATATAATCGACATCTTTTTATTTATAAATAATTTTTATATATCGGTTTCTTTATTAATAACCAACACCTTTTCTATCCTTAAAAATAGTAATTTTTATCATAAATTGACCTCTTTTTTTCGAACAAAATAACTACTAGAGAAGTCATTTTTTATAATAATCGACGTAGTTAGTGGAAAAAAGAATTCCATTTTATATAAAAAATCAACATTTTTTTCCCTAGAAAAAACTTGTTTCTAATTATATTTTTTATAGAAACTTGTTACTAATTATGTTTTTATAGTAACATATTGTTATTTACATTTTAGCATAAACAATCATCAAATCAAAGCCTACAATCATCTAACACAATCATAATTTCAATAACATCAAACATTTAGTTAGATTAACAAAAAATTCAAAACATTACAAAATTAAATTAAAATCAAAACATGCCCAAATTAATAACAAGTCTATATATAATAATTATTTACTTACTTTCTAACTAAATTCACTAAATTGTATAACTTCTTTAGTTGTGTCTTCTCCTGTAATGCAATTTTTAACATTAATGAGACTTTTAGGTAAGAAATTTCAAGTGTTGTCATGCCCATCCATATAAGTCCAAGTTGCATTTTTATATATACAATTCATTAGAGTCAATTTATCTAAAAGATAAAATTTTATTTTTTTAAATAAAATTAGCTAAATAATATATGTATTTTATATAAACAAACCATTCAAGAGGCAATATAGATTGCATATTATTACTAGATGACTAATTCCTTCCCGAGGAAGTTTCTGCGCCACTAAAATCAAGCAATTTTATTAGGAATTCATCTTAATTTTTATAAACATATAATCAAATATAAGCATTTAAACTAAAAATTATATAGTTAGTTTCCTATATACAATAAACACATAATATATCAAGTATAAGCATCTAAACTAAAAATTATATAGTTGTCAATAAACAAAATCAATTACCTTCAAGTTTTCTAATTTTTTTTCCTCTAGGAGGATCTCTAACCTATATCCCTTCACTATGATCATTTCACACATAGAATTCCTCTAAATTGCCTTCATCATTTACCAGAGGTAGTCTTGAAGAGAAATGAGGATCTTTTCAATGTCATTACTTATTTCTTCTTAATCCTTATCACTAGCAATCCGTCTCTTCCCTTGAAGAACTACAGGCCACTTCCTATCAATCAAGTCTATGATATCAAAAACTTGTTTTACTTGAGATATCATTATGAACGGTTCCCCTTTAACTCATCGACTCAAATACCATTATTATTCTTAACTCATTTACATCGAAACACAGGCATCCTGAATTTGATTTAGTCAGGCTTCCATGTATCTTCAGTAATCCCATAATATGACATATTCGCGTATATAGGATTTTTATCCTTGGAACTAGAAATATGCATTGACTGAGTCACCAAAATAACCCTACTATTTTACATAGTGCTCCTGTTATCCTATCCTTTTGTGTAGAAAGAATACCCATTGATGTCATATGCACGATAAGTTAAGACCTCCATACGAGGCTCTTAAGCTAACCATCTTATAGTTTCAGAAACATCATTTAGTGTTTCTACCAATAAAAACAAACTCAATTTTTGAACCATGTTATGAAGGAGAGGTTGTGTTCAGCTTATACCTACTGTTTATTCTTTCCATGATTTTACTATTTTGTAAAGGTCATACGTCCATCCAAGTATCTTCTTCCCCAATGTAAGCTTACCTACATTTCTTCCCTTGTAATGAGACTTGGGAACTTTGATAGCGTCTATATTGATAAGTATTCACTATAAACTTAACAATCTCTTCAACAATGGAGCCTTTAACAATACATCATTCAGGTTGATGTTGATCCCCCACATACCCTTTTAGAATTTTCATATACCACTTAAACGAGTACTTCCACCTCAAATAAATCGGTACACTGAGTTTTATCTCTCTCATCAAATAAACAACTAGATGCATCATGATGTCAAAAAAAGAAGGTGGAAAATACATCTCAAGTTAGCAAAGCATAACAATAACTTCCATTTACAAGTCATCTAATTTCTTAAGGTTAACGACTTTGTTACATATTACATTGAAGAAAAAATAAAGTCTAGTAACGACGTGTCTCACATGTTAGGCAATATTGATTAAATAGACAATGATAATGGATGTTACATCAAAGCATAATAGTTACATCAAAGCATAACAACTGTGAGACTTCAAACCAAATAATTTTGAATCTTTCATTGAAGCAAGATTTTTTACGTTTGAAAAATGCCCCTGTGGCACCTTAACACCATATAGACACTTATAGAAACTTGTTTTATTCTTCCTAGACATAGTATGACAAGTTGGAGGCAAATACATACATTAACCCTTCTTCTCTTGTGTTAATTCCTTTCATATTGCTATTTCAATCAAGTCTAGTTTGGCCTTAACTCCATATTTAGTCTTACCTAGTATGTTCAAAAGCATTCCAATAAAATTATCACTAATATTTTCCTCCACATGCATCATATCAAGATTTTGTCCCACAATCAAGATTTGCCAATATAGAAGATCAAAGAATATGGACCTCTTTTTCCATAAAGTTTTATCACTAACAAGTATTGTTGATGGTGAAATTTGGTAAGCCCAAACTTTAGTCAACCAGTACAATCATGTAATCCCAAAATTGCAAGCTATGGAAGCAAATACAAACAAGAAGTAGATAGAGAGAAAGGAAAGACAATGGACACCAAAAGCTTTTTCATGTGATTTGGTAAAAGTCAATATGACCCTTACGTCCACGGTGGTTATATTAGGCGGTGGTTTCTATATCGTGTTTAATAAAGTGACAATACAAGAGTTTTCTCACTATTCCAATAGAATTTCTACATGAATCTTTCACTTACTCCATGACAATGACTCTTCCCTCCTATTTATAAAAATGGGGAGGGTTACAAGTGTAATTTGACAATTTGTCAATCTGTCTATTTCGTTGAATTGGGTAATAAATACTTGACGAGCAATAAATGCTTGGCATTTCATTGTTAGTTTTGGAGGCTAATGTGTCGATCTTGGAGGCTAACTTATTGGTTAGAAAAATGTGCCTTTGGGTGTTAACTTGACCTCGACATTCCATACCCAACGCTTGTGGCAGCTTGTTTGGCAGTCTAGGCTTGCATTGGGTGACCTGCTGGTTATAGAGGTTGGTGTCGTCCCTTGGTTCAATATGAAATGAGTCTTTTAACAAATGGCAGGGGCAGAGCGTTCTGACTAGTGAGTCGCGACCTATCCTTCATGAGCTGAAAACTTGGTCTTATCCTGCACCCTGAGCTTGTGACTAGTGAGTCGGTGCCTCTATCGAATGACCCCAATTTTTGGGTGATTTAGGCCCTTTCTAGTTAGACATGTCTTTCGTTGGGCCTTAGCCAATTCATTTTGCATTGTCTGGAAAATACTCATAACATTAGCCATCTAACTCTTAGTTCACTTCACGGACTGGAAGTTATAGTTTGCTAACAAAGTCTTCACTTGCAATCTACAATGTAGTCAAAGTCTTTGCTTATAGCCTATCGCATTGTCATGTCAAGCTTCAATCTTTCACTTTGCCTGTAGTAGGCCATACCTCCTACTGTACATGTTTCATAGCCATTGGCATGGTAGCCTTATTTTCTTTTAGACCATTCAATCAAGAACAGCTGAATAACCTCTCGATTCTTTAGTGGGGCCAGACTAATCTATTTAAGGTGTGAGAAACCCTTCTCTTTTCTTCACAGAGTGGCCAAATGAGTGCATTAGTTGAGCCCCCCATGTTTCTAGTGACTCAAGCCTTTGGTAGAGTTTTTCAAGGTGTGTTTGGCCTATTACGATAATCCCTTTCTGAGGATTTCAAAAAGTTTTGTTATAGGGGGACCTCATCGATAATTCCTCTTTAAGGATCTCAAAAAATTGTCATATGCCCCCGTAGCTTCCTCTTGGCTGCGTTGAATAATGCAGCTGTTTCACCCCCATTCTTTGGTTTCCTTATGTGGCGAGCCAATCCGATCGATTCTTTAGCCTTTTTGCTTGGTTGAGTAAATTGTTTGGCTTTTTGAATGCCTTTTGGGCACATGAGTAAGGGGATAAGTTGTATGCTCAGAAGGAGGCCGAGGGAAAGTTAGAGCAGTTTGACTTGCTCGCTACCCGTGGTATCTGGTTCTAAAAAGGTCATTCTTCCTGCATATTATGGCTGTAGGCTTGTTGGAATTCAGCTCTTGCTCAGTTAACCATAGGTTTGCTTTGATTTGTACCCTTGAACCTTCATGTAAATTAACCTAGTTGAAAGAGGTTTTCTAATGAATAAACCCTTTGTTATTTTTACTTTTCCAAGTGTACCATGTTGGATGACCAGTCAGTCGCATTAGCCCATCATGAACAACAGCGAGCTCGAGCACTGGAGTGCCTCTACTGGTAATGGGTTTAAGCACCAAAGCATTTGAGATGACAATAAGTTTAGGCATCAGAGTGCTTGGGTAGGCTATATAGATGTGCCTTGGTCCATGCAAGAGTTTAGTGCCTAGGAAAGTCGCACAGATACGCCTCAGCTAGCACTTCTTGGACCCATATCTCGATAGGTTGCACGGATAGGCCCTACTCTGCATAAGAGTTTGGTGCCCAAGAAGGTTGCACGGATGCACCTCAGCTAGTATTTCTTGTATACGAGGTCTCAGTGGATCACATGAATGCACCTTGGTTAACGCAAGAATTTAGTGCCCATGAAGGTCATACAGATGCACCTCAACTAGCACTTCTTAGACCTGGGGTCTCGGTAGGTCACATAGATGCACCCTAGTCTGTGCAAGAGTTTGGTGCCTAGGAAGGTCACATGGATGTGCCTCAGCTAGCACTTCTTGGGTGTGGGGTCTTAGTGGGTCGCACGAATGCGCCTTAGTCTGTGCAAGAGTTTAGTGCCTAGGAAGGTCGCATGGATATACCTTAACTAGCACTTCTTGGATGCAAGGTCTTGGTGTGTCACACGGATACACCTTGGTCTGCGCAAGAGTTTGGTGCCCAGCAAGGTCGCACTGATTCACTTTAGCTAGCACTTCTTGGACGTGAGGTCTCAATGGGTTAGAAGCTGTAACACATTGCTCGTGATATGTGATCCCATGGTCTGTTTGGCATGCTTTCGTTCATTTTATTTGTGACTCTAGGGTTTTTGCCTCTGTCCCATGCAATCATTTCTTTCTCGATAAGTGTCTTTCCCAAGCCGATGATAACTCACAGTTGGCATTCGGTGAACCTTCGAATTATAAGTATCTGATAGGTTTCCAAATCCAATGGCGAGTCCTCACGTGATATAATTTGAGGAGAACTTTTTTCCCCCTTTCATTCATCATTTGAAATTCAAGGCTCTCAAACTCTTTTTCTTCATCCTCTCTGCCAAGGTTGCATTCGCTCGCTACTGTGGGTATTGTTCCTGCCCATCAAGTTTGTGATTCGAGCTCTACCCTCCAAAAGCTAATTTTGTGCATTTCTCGGACCTTCTTCTTCAGTTAAAATAGTGAGTTTTCTCTCTTTAATATTTGGTTTTTGTATGTTGTTGTTTTATGATTTGTGCAAGGCTTGTTTACATATAGTTGGAAAATCTAAAATGTTAGTTGAAGTTGTCTGCTTACATATTTTCTTTGTATTTAGTTTGGCTCCCTTATTTGATTTGTTAATAGACTTTAGGGTTTTTTACTGTCATTTTGAATTCCTCATTGGTTTTTTGGGTTCTAGTGTGCCAATTGATTGAGTCCCCACTTGACTTCTAGAGTCTGTGCCCTGGACGTGGTGACCTGAGGCATATGTGTGGTTTATCGTACAGGAAATTACTAGTCTTAGTTTTCTCAGTATGGTCTACTTTTAGCGACCTGACTAACCCTTCTTTTTTTATATAGATGGCAGCTCACAAACACCGAGGTCACCAAATAGGAAGTGATGAGGAACTTGACTCCCCATCCCAGAGTGTGGAGCTGGTGTGACACATTAGCAAAGTAACCTTGAGGAGTGGCAAGGTTGCTGGAGAGTTTAGTGCTTATTTAGACCTCATTGGGGGCTCAAAGGCTACTACCAATTAGCGACCTTTGGATCATTTGATGTTCAGTCAACATGTTTCATTTGTCAACTTTCATGAGTTATAGACCATGATCTGAACATTTTGGTTCCTTAAAGGATGTCGCATCATAGAGCCATCCCCAATCGATTATGCTACTCATCCATCTCGGGGGTTCATAGCCATTAGCCACTAGCACCTCACTGCTGGGCTTAGGCTAATGTCCCAATCGATTGAGTCCCCCCTTGACTTCTAGAGTCTAGGCCCTAGACATGGTGACTTGAGGCGTATGTGTGGTTTGTCGTACAAGAAATTGCTAGTCTTAGTTTTCTTAGTATAGTCTGCTTTCAGTGACCTGACTACCCCTTTTTTTTATATAGATGGCATCTTACAAAAGCGAAGGTCACCAAATAGGAAGTGATGAGGAACCTGACTTCCCATCCCAGAGTGTGGAGCTGGTATAATACATTAACAAAGCGACCTTGAGGAATGGTGAGGTTGTTGGAGAGTTTAGTGCTTGTTCAGACCTGTTAAGGGCTCAGAGGCTGCTACCAGTCAGCGACCTTTAGATCATTTGATGTTCAGTCAACATGTTTCGTCAGTCAGCTTTCACGAGCTATAGACCATGATCCAGACATTTTGGCTCCTTAAAGAATGTCGCATTATGGAGCCATCCCCAGTCGATCATGTTGCTTATCCACCCTGGGGGTTCACAGCCATGAGCTACTAGTACCTCACCGCTAGGCTTAGGTTCCCAGTGCACCTGTATATAGTTAACTTTATGAATAAAGTTAAACTTTACCCATTCTAGCTTACCCCAAATTCCTATGCCTAACTGAGTTCCCTAGTGCTAGTATATCTGAGTAATAATCTCCCACCGCCATCAACTGAGGTTCTTTGCTACCTGTACAGCATTAGAAGCACAAGCTCACTGGATGGGATTCATTATCTCTTAGCTTAGTCAATCGAGCACAAGAAAGTCTTACCGTAGGGTGATGCTAAAGGGAAATCCAATGTGGGGAATTACAAAACTCGTTAGTTTTATGTATCCTACCCATCCCTGTGTGACCTTAAAAATTTTGACTTCGACCTTACTCCTAGTGAGCAAGTTGAGGATATGCGAGTTTGATGACTTGTTCTCATTTGTTTTTCTAATCCCAACACTTTTCATTTTTGTAGATGAAACTGACAAGAAGCCAATTCTTGGAGCTAAGGAGCTTGGGGTTTTATATTAGTTCACTGCTTCAGACGATCTCTAAAATGACTTATGCTTTGACAAGGCTCTTCTGTGCTCCCACAAGCTCACTCTAGCTGTAGGTACTAAGCTCACCAGGGAGATAGGAGTCCGTTGGGTTAAGGAGATCAGTCTAGCAAATTTTGAGAATTACAAAAATATAATAAAGCTTATTCTCAAGAGGCCACCGCCTGATCTTGATGCGAAGACCTCACCGACTCTTGATGTTGATATACCCCCTATTATTGAAAGCTATAACAACACCCTCGTAGGAGCTAGTTTCTTCCTTATATCTAGATATGGTTGCTGCAACTAAGGTTGCCTCCCCCTTCGAGCCCTCTGCCAAAAAATGAAAGAGGGACAAGGGGAAGAAAGTTGTTGTCGCCTAGAAGTGAGTAGCACCAGAAGTCGAGGCTGAGGAGTAGCCTACTAGACTCAGTTCGAAGATAGAGGAATACTTGGATTGCCTCCTGAATAATGTCGATGCGATCAAGAAGGCCAACGTATTGGAGTCGGAAGACTACTCACTTGAGGCGTTGGTGAGATATATATCTCGTTATAGCCTATTGGTAAGTAGGGTCTTTTTACCCTGGTTTTTCTACCTTTTTCATAATCTAACTTGACTATTTTGTTCTTTAGAACTCACTGACACTAACGAAGTTGCACAAGGCACTTCAAGCTCAAGCTGAGGAAAAAGCAAGTCTGGTGGATGATCTAGCCGCTGTCACCACTGAGGTATTGGAATTGAGGGAGAAAACCAAGGACGCTGAGGTTACCTTATCTTGTGAAGTGGCAGACCATGGGGCCATTGCATTGGACCTTAGCATAACGACTTGTGAAAAGTGAGGATTGATCTAGACTTAGATCTTCAATGAGTCGAGTTAGTTGTAAAGCAAGTTGAGATAGTGGATCAATGACCTGGGACAGCGGAGTAAAAGGCTAGAGCAATAGAGCAGCGAGCTAAAGTTGCTGCAAAAGAGCTTGAGGTGGCTAGGGAGGAGGTTACTAAGGTTAAAGCAAAGACTGCCTTGCTGATTGCAATAGCAGCAGAGAAGGTGGAATCTAAAACCAGCCTTTCTTTCTTCTACACCTTATAGGAGTAGCATCTAGAGATAGACTTCTAGCAATAGAGAAGGTGGAATCTAAAACTAACTTCTCTTTCTTCTACACCTTATGGGAGTAGCATCTGGAGATAGACTTCTCCTTTTTTTGGATAGAAGGCCTTTAAAGTTATAGAGCATTTCAAGAATAGGGTTGCTAAGGCTAGATTTTCCAAGAAAGATGTAAAGTCTGCAGCTAAAGCTCCTCCTACCAAGGGTGCCACTGGAAAGGAGGGTGACTCACAAGTTGTGGAAGCTATCGAAGATCGTGTGATGGTTGACCCTGTTGTTCCTCTTACTAACCCTTTGCTCTAAGAAGGCTTAGTTCATGAAGATCCAGTACCTTAGGCTATGACCTTTTGTAACATTGTATTTCCTTTCTTAAATTTTGTATCAATTTTTGGACCTTATATAAATTTACTCTATGGAAGGGAATATCAAATGAACTTCTGGGCTATTTTTATTTGTTTTCTCCCATTCTTTATACTTGAATGCCTTATATGCTTAACTCGATGAATTTATGCGAAAATGAATACCCAATGGGTAATGTTTCAACTAACACTCTTCGTTTGATACATTGCTTGCTTCCCATGTAAGACTTTATTATACATTCCTTGCTTCCCATGCAATACTTTATTGAGATTTTATTTAGAAACAATCAAATACAAAAAAGAATTTAGGGAAACACTTAAGTGTTCTTCACTAATTTTTTGAATAATCTACAAAATTTGGACATCTACTGATAGTATAGGGGGAGATGCTCGGCATTCCAAGCTCGAGAAAATTCTATTCCATCCATGTCCACCATGTGATAAGCCCTATTGCCAATGACTTTTTCGATGAGATACGAGCCTTCCCAATTTAGTCCTAGGGTCCCCTTATTGGCTTTGCGAGCTCCACGAAGAACAAGGTGAAGAATGAAATCACCAAGTTTGCAGTTTCATGCTCGTACCTTCTAATTATAGTACCTCATAACTCATTGTAGGTAGGTCACGATCCTAAGGAAAGCTCTCTCCCTTGTCTCTTCTATTAGATCGAGATTCATAGCGAGCAGTTAGTAGTTATCATCTATATCAAAAGTCATTCTTCATTGTGATTCCACTTCCAGTTCTATTAGGATCATTGCCTCAAATCCATATACCATCGAGAGGGAATTTCTCCTATGGTGCTATAGACTATGGTTTTGTAAGCCCAGAGCACTTTCAGTAGTTCATCTACCCATGCTCCCTTCTTGGCCTCCAACCTCTTCTTTAAGATCTGTTTGATGATCTTATTAATAACTTTAACTTGTCTGTTGGCTTGTGAATGGTCTACAGTTGAGAAGCTCTTCATGATTTTGAGTTCATCATAGAACTTGATGAATAGCTCGCTATTTAACTGGGTCCTATTATCGATTACAATCCACAGTGGGACTCCAAATTTGCAAATAATGTTACTCCATACAAACTTTTCAATCTTTGAAGAAGAGATCTCTATGAGCTCCTTTGCCTCTACCCACTTGGTGAAATAATCCACAGCTACTACCGCATGTTTGTAATTTTTATGAGCTATAGGGAGTGGTCCAATTAGGTCCATGCCCCAGATCATGAAGAGTCATGGACTGACCATCTGTTGTAGGTAAGCTACGGGGCTCACGGGATCTTCATGAATCTTTGGCATTTGTCACATTTCTTAACAAGATTAATAGTGTCCTGCTTCATTGTAGGCTAATAGAATCTTTGTCGGAGAGCCTTTTGAGCTAGAGATAACCCCCAGCATGATTTTTGTAATGGCCAGCATGAATTTCCTTCAGGATAAAGTCACAGTCCTAGCCATCAATGCATCTTAAGAGCAAAGTTAAGAATCATGTTTTGTATAACACATTATCATAGATGCAATATCTGGTCACTCAAGCTCGTAATCATCATGCCTCGAGCTTATTTTTGGTAATCTATCGATCTGCAAGTAGTCAGTGATTAGGCCCATCCACGAGTCTCAGGCCGTGGCAATTGCCATCATAGTATCTTTTTGTTCTATACTTGGGGACAAAAGGAACTCTATTGGGATTACCCCTAGGAAGTTAGCATTTTTTGTCATAGCAAGGTGAGCCAAAGCAACAATATGCACATTTTGGGCTAGTAGTATTTGGATGACTTCATATTGTTGGAATGAGCTAAGCAACTCCTGGACCTTCTGCAAGTAGATGATCATTTTTTATCCCCTGGTCCAGTACTTTCCCCGCACATGGCAAATAATGAGTTAGGAATCACTGAAAATCTTTAACCTTTCAGCCCGCACCTCTTTTGCCAATCACAATCCAGTTAACAATGCTTCATATTCAGCCTCGTTGTTTGTGGGTTGGAAGCCAAACCTCAATGCACAAAGGATTTTGTGCCCTTTGGACTGATGAGAAGCACCTCTGCCCCTACCTTTCATTTGCTTGATGACTCGTCAGCATACAGTTCTTACCACGGAGCTTCTGCAGTCTCCATCTCCTCTTGTATGGGTCTAGTGAATTTCATAATAAACTTTGCTAGAACTTTCCCTTTGATCGCTGGTCTATGCATACAGTCAATATCAAAATAGGCCAGCTCAATTGTCTATTTGAGTAATTTACCTGAAGCGTCTATTTTTTGTAAAACTTATTTGGGAGGGAACTACGTAAGCACTTCTATGCTATGTGCTTGAAAATAGGGTTGCAGCTTTCTTGATGCAATTATCAGGCAATAGGTGAGTTTCTCCATGGGTGAATACCTTGTCTCAGCATCCAACAGTCTCTTGCTCACGTAATAGATAGGAAATTGAGCTCCACCTTCCTCTCACATCAGAGCTGCACTGAGGGCATGTTAGGATACTCCTAAGTAGACAATTAGCTTCTCACCCTCTTTTGATTTGGACAAGAGTAGATTATCCAAGATATTTTTTGAATTGTTGGAAGGTGACTTCATATTGTTGCATCCATTCAAACTTCTTTGTCTTTTTTAGGATGTCAAAGAAAGAGACACATTTATCCGTTGCCTTGGAAATAAATTTGCTAAGTGTCGTAACCTAGTCGTTCAAGCTTTGTATATCCTTAGCCCAGTGGGTGATCTTATGCTGATAAGACCCCTGATCTTCTTAGGATTTGTTTCGATTCCCCTACTATTCACCATAAAGCCAAGGAATTTTCCTGAAGTGACCCTGAACACACATTTATAGGGATTCATCTTCATCTGGTACTTCTTTAGGATTTCAAACATTTCTCCCAGATCTCGGACATAGTTGGCAAGCTGCTTAGACTTCACCAGTATGTCATCCACGTACACCTCCATTATTCTACCAATCTAATCTTTAAACATCATATTCACCAGTCGATGATAAGTTGCCCCTGCATTTTTAAGTCTAAAAGGTATTACTTTGTAGCATTATAATCTGTGGTCAGTGATAAATGAGGTGTGTTCCCCATCCTGTGTGGCCATGGGGATTTGGTTGTATCCTAAGTAAGCATTCATGAAGCTGAGGAGTTTGTGCCCTGCTATTGTGTCCATGAGTTAGTCGATTCTTGGTAAGGGGAAGTTGTCCTTTAGGTGTGCTTTGTTGAGGTCAGTAAAGTCAATACAAGTCCTCCACTTCCTATTTTTCTTCTTTACAATGATAGGGTTGGCTAGCCAGGTGGGATAATAAGCTTCTCAGGTGAACTTATTCACCAAAAGCTTATCCACTTCCTCCTTCAACATGACATAGCACTCAACAGTCATTGGTCTTCTCTTCTGGTGAATCAACTTTTGTTGGAGGTCAATATTGAGCTTGTGTGACATAACCTTAGGGTTGATGCCCACCATATCTTCGTGGTTCCAGGCAAAGACATCCAAATTTGCCTTTAGAAACTTAATCAACTGCATTTTCACATCTAGAGGCAAGCTCTTCCCTAACTTGAGGCCTCTCTCTACATCTGTCTTATTAACCTGCACATCTTCAAGCTTTTCTACAGAACCAGTAGCTCGTTTTAAGTCCAACTCATGGGGGTCGAGGTCATGGCTGACCCTCACGATGCTTATGGCTTGTGGCTCTCTACCAGATACCACATGCACCTTTTTCCTTTACTCCTCAAGTTTGACCGTATCTTCATAGCAGCACCAAGCTCCTTGCTGTTCTCCCTACACATATCTGACTTCGTTAGGGGTCAGGAACCTAATGGTGAGCATCCTAGTCGATGTTACCATGTCTAGGTCATTCATCGCAGGTTATCCTAGCACCACATTGTAAGCTAAGGGATAGTCTATGACTAAAAAGTCCACCATAATAGTAGGTTAACAGTCCAAGTCCCCTAAGGTAAGTGGGAGTCTGATCTATCCCACTAGCAATATCCCATCTCACATGAAGTCATAAAGGGGCTCAGGGGATGGACTTAACTGGCTTGCGCTCACACCCATCTAATCAAAGCATCCCTTATACATTACATTGACTAAGCTGCCAATGTCGATCATGATCCTCCTCACTTTGGCAGTGCCTATCTTGGCTTAGATGACTAATGCATCGTTGTAAGGAGCGTGAATTCCTTGTGCATCTTCTTTTGTGAACACGATGCTATTCAAGGATGTTCTAGCTTTCTTAGCGAGCCTTTCACGTTCTCCATGACTCACAATTAGGATGCAACCTACTACCCATATAGCGGTCATGCAACCTATTTAAAGTGCCAGTGATATAAGGCCCACGGTGAATGGTGAATATGGTCCTCATCAAGGGTGCTTCCTTATGCTCTGAGGTTTGTTGGTGCTGATGCTAGGCAAGTTGCTGAGGCAGTGGAAGTTGTTGTTCTAAAGGCCACACCACATAATCCATGAAGCAACCTCTCTTGATAAGGTCCTCAATGACATCTTTGAGCACCTAACAGTTTAAAGTATTGTGCCTGATCTTGTTGTGGTAAGCATAAAACTTGTTTCTATTTCTTCGCTCTAGGGAAGCTTTTATGGGGTTAGGCCTCCTGAAGTCCTCATTATCCCTTTCTGCTGTGAAAATCCTATTCGGAGTGTCCGACAAGATGGTATAGCTATCATAGTGACTTTGGCATTGAGATCATTCACCTTTAGCCTTTTTCACAACCTGACTACCAGAATCATCCTTTTGGCCCAGACTATTATTCCCACCACCAATTCTCTTTTTGCTCTAGTTGGAGCCACTTGCCTCATCTTTTCGACTGGGCTTCTTTAGACTAAAGGTTTCCTCCCACCTTATTTCTTTGATGGCTTACTCATAGAACTCCCCCAATTCCTTCATCAGAGACTTATAAATATCCTTATACAATTTCCCATCTTCTAAAGCCTAATTGAGATGGCTATGAGGATGCTCTAATCTGACAGGTTTTACACATTGTTAACCTCATGTCGGAATCGAGTGATACAGTCTTTCAGTGATTCATCCTTCTGTTGAAAAACTATTGCAAAGTAATAGGACAGGGCGAGCTGTCTCCTGAGTGCCTTGTATTAATCGGGGAACTTCCTTTGGGATTCTTCCCAGTTGTGGATATTGTGGGTTGGGAGCCTCTTGAACCATGTCCAAGGTATCTCCTCAAGGGTGGCAAGGAAAATGTATCATTTGACTAACAGATTGGTGGTTTAGAAATCCATTTGGACATTAAACGTGTCCAAGTGGCTATATGAGTCGCTATCTCCATTATACGACAGGATGTTTGGGACCTTGAACCTAAGAGGAAGAGGTTCTATTTTAATTTCTCTAGTGAATGGCATCTTCTCCTCATAACTATCTTAGCTATTCTAAGCCACAGGTCTTTTCTTTAGGTATTGCACCCTCTAAAGTAGCTCTTCGATCAGTGGGTCCTGAGTCTTAGATCAATGACTGGTAGTTTGCCAACTCCTGTCACCTCCCTGATCATAGGAGTGGCGATCTAAGGCCTTATGCCTCCTGCTATGTTCATGACCAGAAGAGTAGCGATCCGACCCATGTCTATGATCAGTCTCATTCGAGCTTCCTTCGTGACATAAACTCTTACGTCACTGATCATCTTCTTTGCCCTTGCGAGCTCGAAGGACTTCTGACCTAAGTTGTGAAATGGATGAATGGATTGAGCCAGCTCACTAATGTTCTACTTTAACAGGCCCCTCCTACTGAGCTCCTGCTACTAGACTTCTCCTCCAGGTGTAACGACCTTAACTTGTCTTTGTGTGCCCTGGGCCTATGCCTACACCAGTGCCCTCACCACATTGGCCAACTCCTTCATGATGTTCTTAAGTGCCTCTTGGCATTGGTGTCGTGCTTGCATTCCGTCAGCTCCAAAGGTGATAGGCTGGTGAAGGGTTAGTTGTGCTATGCCAGTGACAGCACCTACTACGGGGGTAGCAAAAGTGCATGTAGCAGGGATAATAGAGCCTCCAACCAGTATCACTTCCCATTATTGTTGTGCATGACCTTATGGCTGGCCAGCGTAGCATCAATGCTTCTGGTAGTTCTTCCTCTTGCCATTATGATTGTTTAACAAATCACAGAAAGAGAGAGAAAATAATTTAGGGCCCTCCTTCTAGTGCCTAAATATTGACAGTAAAATTTGATAAGCCAAAACTTTAGTTAACCAATACAGTCCTATAATCCCCAAACCATAAGTTATGAAAGCAAATGCAAACAAGAAGTAGATAGAGAGAAAGGAAAGATAGACACCATAAGCTTTTTAATGTGGTTCGGCAAAAGTTAATGTGACCCCTACGTCCATGGTGGTTATATTAGGCAATGGTTTCTCTATTGCGTTTAATAAAGTGACAAGACAAAAGTTTTCTCACTGTTCCAACAGAGTTTCTACATAAATCTTTCACTTACTCCATTACAATGATTCTTCCCTCCTATTTATAGAAATGAGGAGGGTTACAAGTGTAATTTGACAATTTGTAAATCTGTCTATTCCACTGAATTAGGTAATAAATGTTTGACAGGCAATAAATACTTGGCATTTTACTGTCGACTTTAAAGGCTAATGTGTTAGTCTTGGGGGCTGACTTGTGGGTTGGAAAAATGTGCCTTTGAGTGCTGACTAGACCTTGGCATTCTATACCCAATGCTTAAGGCAGCTCACTTGGTAGTTTAAGCTCATGCTAGGTGACCTGCTGGTTGTAGAGGTTAGTCCCGTCCCTTAGTTCGATCTAAGATGAGTCTTCTGGTGAATGATTGGGGTAGAGCGTTCTGACTAGCAAGTCGTGACCTGTCCTTCATGAGCTGGAAACTTGGTCTTATCCTACGCCCTGAGCTTGTGCCTAGCGAGTCGATGCCTCTATTGAACGACCCAAATTTTTGGGTGATTTAGGCCCTTTCTGGTTGGACTTGTCTTTTATTAGGCCTCAGCCAGCCCATTTTACATTGTCTGGAAAATATCCATAACAAGTGTACATGGTTTACCAAAAATGACATTTATATTTTTCACCTGTTTATAAATTAAGCCCTTATTTAATGGCATTAGAACTTTTCCTTTCTCTAATGACCCATTGAAAGCTTTTCTTTGCCAACGATAATGGTGGGACTAGGAAAGAAATATCCGATAACTGAGATATGTTGTCTTCATACTTGAGTTGATAAGAAGATGGATCATTCTCACAAATACGACATATTTTATATCTTTTGACACTATATCCAGACAAGTTTCCATAAAGTGGGAAGTCATTTATTGTGCAAAAGAGCAAAACATGCAACTGAAAATATTCTCGATGATGTACGTCAAACATTAACACACCTTCATCCCATATCACCCTCAAGTCTTCAATAAGCGGTGTCAAAAAGACATTTATATCATTTCCTTATTGTTTGGGGCCCAAAATCATCAATGACAACATTATATACTTATGCTTCATACATAACCAAGGAGGTAGATTGTAAATCATTAACAAAATGGGTCATGTGCTATGCTTACTACTTAGGTCACCATGAAGGTTCATTCCATCTGTACAAAGTCCAAGCCTGAGGTTTCTTTCTTCATACCAAATTTAGAGAACAATGAATCAAGTATTTAGGAAAATCAATCCGATCTCAAAGCTTATCATAAAAAATTATTCAATTTGCATGCCACATTAAACTCTTGGCATCTCTTGCATTAGCAAAAATACGTTTAAACCTTGGTATTATTGGAATATATCATAACACCTTAGTCGAAGCCTCTTTATTTTTCATGGCATCATTCTTCTTCAATTTGTAACATGATGCCCTACATTTTGGATACTTATGTAAACTTTTGCACTCTTTTCAGTACGATATATAGTAATTAGGGCAATCATATATCTTTTTATACTCTATACCCATCGAGCACAAGATTTTCTTGGCCTCGTAAGTATAATCCAAAAGTTCATTACCTTCCAAAAGCATATCGTTCAACATTTCAAGTAAGGTCATGAAACTTTTCTTGTTCCACTCATTCCCCACTTTCAAGTTGAACAATCTCAACATAATAGATAATCGTGTAAATGTAATATAACCTGTATACAAAGATTTTTTTACATCACATAACAAGCTTTCAAGGATATGTAACCGCCCTATAAATTATCTTCAGCAACATCATGGACCATATTCTCCAATCAATCATGCAAACCTATATCAATTTCATCATTATGATATCCTCCTTTGGCTTGATAACTAGTAGACATACTAGATTATTCACTTTTACCATGTCATATCCATCATGTATAACCTTTATCAGTGCCATAAATAAATAAATGACATTTTACTTTCTCTACTTTCATTCTCTTAACATAATATCTCACACAAGGACACCTAATTAGCTCATTACTATTTATAGCACGTTGATTAACAACAAATCTAATAAACTCTTCAACCCTATTTGTATATTCATCACTCAATCGATCAACAAACATTCATTATGATCCATGGCTATCAAAAAATTGAACAAAATTAAAAAATAAGGCAATGTTAGACTTCTGTTACAAATTTACAATCCCAAATATGTTAGAAAACAAGTTAGCTATGTCCTATGGCAGAAATGTATTAGGGCATTTCTGTATTCTAACTATAATAAAATTCAAAAAGAAAAGTAGTTGTTTCCTAAAAATAGAGAAAGCAAGATTAAAAAGATCGGTTTAAGCAACCGAGAGAGAGAAAGTGAAAGTGAGTTAAGCTTTTATGGTCGGCGAGAGAGTAAAAGTGTCTTCAAATCACTGAAGATGGAGGGGGAGAAAGCTATGATATCAAACTTGGAAAAGAGCAAGAATGATAATTAGATGTATGAAAACTTCTATATAAATGGAAGATGTCCGTTGTCGATCATTCAGTCAAAACTTATGTCTTAATTTTCATTTACATACGAATATTCATGCCACCATGTCTCATTTATTTTGAATGATTTTTGTCTATTTTGTTTTCTTAGATAATATATAACAACTTTTACAAATAAATTGCTCAAAAACTAATTATTTTTTCCATTATATAATGTTTAAAAAATTGAATTATATTGTCCAATTTAATAGTATTACATTTTTTTTTGAAATATTTTGTAGTCTTAGTGAAATAGAATTATTTGGTTTGGAATAGAAAATTTAATTGCTAGAGAATAAATTTTGTTCATAAATAAAATTAGGTAAAATAATTTGAGTTTTAATAGTACAAATATCTTTAATATATAACATCATTTAAAATATATGGAGACTTTAGATGTCAGTTTTTATTAAAAATTCGACGTCATTTCTCTTAACTTGTATTTTCTTTAAAAAAAAATAGAGCTCTCTAATATAACATCTAATTAAAACAAGTGGAGATTTTAAACGTCAAATTCACTTAAAAATTGACGTTGTTTCTCTTATAGATACTTTAGATGTCGATTTTCTCTAAAAAAATCAATGTTATTTTAAAACATTGGTATCATTTCTCATAACTAATCAATTTTTTTTAAAAAAAAAACATCCATATAATAGTATATGTCATAATTTTTATTTTAAACATTGGCTATTATTTTGAAACCAATATGTAAATCATTAATGACGTCGATTTGTATTAAAAAAACTAAAGCTATTTCTCATAACTAGTTTGTTTTTTAAGTGACCAATTTATTGCAACTTTACAATATAGGATTACAATATAATAAAACAGATATACATTATAATTCATTAGAATCGATATATTCAAAGTATTGTAAAATAGACAATACATGACAACTTTCCTTTTGGTGTTTATCAAAATATGATAGGAGAAACCCAAGACACTAATATCAAATTTGATCAATTTCAACTTGAGTGTAGGAACCAATATTGCCAAAGTACTGCAAAACAAATATACATACAACAAATCAAATATGCATATATCACATACCAACACCATAATTTTTGTAACAAAAATCTCCACATATCCATATATCACATATTTATATATCAATTATCCAAATCAAACAATTATACCTCTCATTGATCATGGTGATCTTCCTCTATTTGAGTGATTATATCACTCATATATCCCATTTAAAGTATTTACACTCCATTTTTCCTTTTTGACAAGGGTACTACAATAAATCAAATATATGTACTAATCATTTCAATCAAATATGAAATTACTTAGAATATTATAAATGGTATTCAATATGATAAAAAAACTTACTTCTATGGTGATCCATTTTGTGTTAGACTTTTTCCTATTGTTGCTCAAGATATAATAAATCTTAATATATCTGTTGAATCAAATTCATGCAAGAAATTAGTATAGTAATAAAGGAAATAATATCTAATGTAAATATCAAAATTAAATTTTAACTTATAAAACAATTCACGAGTTAACTAAGTTTCTGATATTCTTATGAATTGGATGCCCCAAAAGATCAAGCCAGTAAGTGACATTTCTCTTTACATAAATCATGTATAGCATCTAATGATACTTATAATAATAAAATATCATATAAGTAATAACAAAATTGATGCGTATAATAATAAAGTATCAAATATCACATTGGATACTTATAAAAAAACACCTTGCTTCCATTTTTTAGGACTTCCGAGATATATGTTGTCTTTTCACTATGGCTAGAGCTTACCGATGCAAGTAATTGTGGACATAGAAATTCGACATCTAGTCCCTTGGTTTTGCATTCAAAATGCAAAAGCCTTTATAGGGAAATAAAGTAAATGGTTAACAAAACACTTTGAACTATATAATATAAATAAAATTATGAATTAAAAGTTAAAGATAAAGGCACATTTTCAAAACTTTAGTGCAAGATGTATTTATCTCTTCCATGGCTAAAAATTGCATGATGTTGTTCTTAGTCACAAATATATCACATTCATTGCCCATGACCTTCGCATCCATATAAACTTGGATAAAATTATAATTTGCCATCTTTTCAACTACAATAGATAAAATTTTCCTTGGTCTAATAGGAGGCATCTCTTGGGTTTGAGTTAGCTGATTAGTTGGTTAAGCTATTGATTCTTGGGTCTGCTTATTCTTAACCTTGCTGGCCTCCCCTATAGCCTAATTCACATACATAAAGTTATGAAATTTAGATATTAGAAATATAATAAAATTGTGTCTTTCAAAAACAATTACTTATTAGATAAAATATGATATCTTTGTAGCTAAAGTGATAAAACATTTTAGTAATGTGATATAAGTCCCAGTACTTTGGCCCATTGTTTGTAGTTCATCTATTAGCACTGGAAGTTTTGCACTCTGATCTAGTCAGGTGTCAATGATGACTTTTGCTTGATTGTTCAATAATTATTGGCAATAGAAGGTGTGGCCATGGAAAACCTTTTCATATACCATTATACATTCCTTGGACACTAAAGCTACAAGACATTTGGTTCATTTTTATATAGATTAAAAAATCAGATTGAAAAAGTTAATTATAATGTTATTTTTCACAGAAAATATTAAAAACTACTTACATAATAAAGGAAGTTTAAGCTATTAGTGATAGTTATTTACCTTTGGTAACTCTACAAATGGATCAGGGTCTCACGGGTAGCTAGCTTTTGCCCTACTAGGTGGTGGGGGAGTAGAGTTCATCTCTACTTCATCAAGAGTAGGCTTTAAGTCTGAGAGTGATTGCATGCCCATCTTCTTAATGTACGCAAACATCTTTCGAATTTCTTCTAGCTCGACCCGAGCCTCCTCTCTCACTCAAGCAGTAATCTCCTCTCACCTTCTGTGTTATTCAAGCAATAATCTCTATAGTAAGATCCTCTATAAAAATTGATGATCCTTGGAGATGCTTTGATGATCCTCCAAAATAAGCCTTAAGACCACCTCCCTTAAGCCCCTTAACATGGTCAGGATGCTCTTAAGTTTCCAACATAACTATTAACATGTCCATCCTTCTAAATGGAGTAAAATCTCCTTAGGTCAATTGCTACATGAGAGAATCCTATGACATATATGAAGGAATGTTTGGCCGATCAGGGGTAAAATTGTCCAAAATTAAAATTTTTTTTTTTACAACCAACCGAACATTTAATCCCAGATCTAGCTAGTAGTGAGCTTAAACAACTAATTAGAAGTGAAAGAGAGCTCAAGCAACCTTTGGAAGTAGCTCAAATGTAGCAGAAAGGGGAGGGAAGCCGAACGGTCACCGTCATTTCCAACTCAATCGAACCGGCCCAATCGGAAGTCCACACTGGAGAGGAAGGCCGTCCAGTGCTAGCTGGTGCTTCTCAAGCTCGATCGGACTAAACATCGTGAGATTTAGCCTTGGAAGATGAAAAGACGCTGGAGGGAGACGAACGGTTTCGTCAAAGCTGAATGCCTGAAATGGGCAATGCAATCTGGCAAATATCCTTGGCCGAACGACATCATTTTAGCCCTCTCCGAAACGACATCATTTTGCCTGAAGCAATTTTCCAAAATTGCAAACCGACCCCAACAATTTCACAAATTGCATCCGGGTCCCTAGGGTTTCTGAAAACTACTTTTCAGCCCTACCGATATCTGCCTTTTTTAGTTTGGTCCCTGGATATCCAATATCCACATTTTTGGCCATTCCTCATATTCTCCATTATGCATGTGACCCGATAGGTCCCCTGAAATATTGGCAAAAGTCCATAATGCCCTTCAAACCATTTGAAGGTATATAAAATTAATCCAATTAATTTTCTGATCAATTTCACCAAATTAATC
>JANHAO010001498.1:0-32676 GCA_026873985.1 Saraca asoca
CATTTGATTTAGATATTAATATGATTATTGAGATTTTGATAATCACTTGTAGAAGAGGATAGGAAAACTAAGCAATGCATTGAGACCTTGATGGATTGTTTGTGGCTGAGTTCTGATTAGACTCATTAATCATTTTCAAGGATCCTTATTGTGATTTTAAGCCAAAGAATATGATCAAAAATTGAATGATTATTTAGTGATCAAGGAAGCATTAATCTCAAGTTAATTCCCTTGGCTGATTGGTCTTGTGTTTCTATTTTATAGTGTTAGCTATTAGTTTAGATTCTGCTAACCCCTCCAATTTTTAGCTCCTAATTTGATTGATATCATCATTCAATAAATGATCTAAGGGCTCAACCCGATGTTACCTATACTACAAGTAGTTTAGGTAGCTTTAATTTTATAAATTTCTAATTTGATCGGTCTTGACAGCCGCATCAGACTTACAAATGGTCGATCTTTTAGTTAAATGTCGAGTTTTCCCAGCTACACTAGGAGGAGTACCTCAAGCCTGGTTCAAAAGTCTTCTAGCTCACTCAATATGTAGCTACGAAGAGTGTCAGCAAAAGTTCATCAACTAATACTGGGCATTGAAGAGGTAACTTATGTCTCTTGTCACCTCACGATGATCTTTCAGCGTACACATGAGTTGTTAAAGGATTACATTACCAGGTTTAGACTCGAAGCCAACTTGGTGGAGAATCCATCTAAAGAAACCATTTTGGCAACAATCTTTGTAAGACTCAGCAAGGATGGAAAGTTGTATAAAAGTTTATACAAGTCCCCAGTGAAGGATATAATCGAGTTTTATGAATTAGCTGCCAAGTAGGTCAAGTGAGAAGAAACCTCTGGCTTAGGAAAGCCTAATCGAAAGGACGAGTAGGATGGCTTTGCCCATGAAAAAAAAAAGGGCAATGTGGACCAAGGTGACCATTCTAGTGAGCATACTGCGAAAAACTCTAAGAAGGTTAAGGATGAGCACCCTCTATCCCCAAGTCACCATGAGCATTACAGCATCCTATCGGACTCTTAGGATAGGATATACATGGCAAAGAGGGATCGAGAGGACTTTGAAAGGCCCAGACCTTTGAAGGTCCCTTTTAAGCAAAGGAACAGAGAAGAGTTTTATGCTTACCACAATAAGGTTAGCCACGACACTTTGAATTGTCGGGAGCTTAGGGATGTAATTGAGGATCTGATCAAGAGATGCCGCTTAAAAGAGCATGTGGTGCGACCTCAGTATCCCCAGTGAGATCCTGATCAAGAGCAAGAGGGCTTAATTAGAATTATACATTGATAATGTATTATAATTCAGGAGCTAGTGTTAAAGCTTCCCTCTTTGTCTCTATTGAAAGAAACTTTGTTTTGCTGATTGGCTTAACCCTATAATGATCTCTTCATTTTAGTATTTAATTTGCTCTTCACTTTCAAGCGTGCATGATCTTCTAAGCTTCTATGCGACAAACTTTCTTAAACATCATGCATAAACCCTTTGCCAACTATGACTTCTAGTTTAGTTGAGGTGTTATGGCACTTAAAATATCCACAGATTGTTTGCCAACTGCAACCTCTGGTCTGGTTAAGGCATTGTGGCACTAAAAACATCCACAGACCCTTTGCTAATCGTGACCTCTAGTCCAGTTAAGGCACTACGGTGCTAAAAATATCCATAAACTCTTTGCCAACCATGACCTCTGGTTTGGTTGAGGTGCTATGGCACTAAAAATATCTCTAGACTCTTTGCTAACCACAACCTCTGGTCTGGTTGAGGTGCTGTGGTGCTAAAAACATCCATAGACCCTTTGCCAACCATAACCTCTGGTCCAATTGAGGTATGGAGATGCTCAAAATAAACTCATTGCCAACTGCGACCTCCGGTCTAGTTGAGGTGTGTAGACATTCAAAATAAACTCATTGCCAACTGTGACCTCCAGTCCAGTTAAGGCATAGAGATACTCAAAATAAACTTATTTCCAATTGTAACCTCTGATCTAGTTAAGGCATGGAGATACTCAAAATAAACTCATTTCTTAGGCAACTAAGTTACTGTGGCATAGCTCGTGAAGCACAGCTCTCATGAGACCTAATGTTCGCAGCTCGTATGCGATTTCTTCCTAGGTGTATCTCTCATGTGACCTACCTATGAACTATTCATTCACAATTAAGGCACCTTGACGCTTAACTCATTCCTCATCGAGAAGCGTGGCCAATTAGCTATTCAAGTATCTCATTTTGCTGTGATTTGCAAAAATTCATATTATTATCAGTGATGTGTAGAACATTCAAACACAATACAACATGTAAGAATCATGAAGATTTTATTCATTAAAAGCCTCATTCAACAAGGTCAATTTACACCTCTAAGAATCAAAATACAAGTCAAAACAAAAGAAGCCTACGGCTATTACACTCTGGAAAGAAGACTAGCTTCATGGAGACGAACTCCAGCTAGTACCAGCAGGAGGACCGGCCTGCATGTGAACTCTAACTGTTCCTTTTCTAACTCACCCCTTCCATTGGGACTGAGAAATGGAGGGGTCAGGCTGGCAGGTCCAAACCCCATGGCATTACCATGAGGAAATAATCCAAGGCCCGCACAAGACCTCCTAATAGCCAATAAGAGAAGCTATCCATGGGAGTCATATGTAGCAGGCCATTCACGCCTCGTAACCTCATGCAACAGATTATACACACCTTAAGATGCTTCACCAGAAGCCAAATTACCAAAGACATGGGGGCTTATTTGAGGCTCCCATCAGTTCACTCAATAACTGAAAGGAGGAGGAGCTCCCCACGCTTTAAATAGATTGGCTTGTTCTCACCAAAAAGTCCAGAAGAACTCCTAACCACTTCCATTAAGGGTCTTGGAAGAAAACAAAGTAGACTCATCCGTGATAGTGAGACACATATAGCATGAGGTATGGCTTGGATCAGATGAAACAATGGGCTAACCAAAGACTTTGATTGCACGATAATCCATAAAGAAGGCCCTTCGCTAGCAAAATTGTTTAACTCCCAGCCTGTGAAACAAGCTCAGAGTTAGGGGGCTTAATGTTATGGGTAATTTTTGGTTCTACGAGATGGGCTAGCAAAGGCCTGGTAGTAGATTAAGTCTAAATGAGAAAAGAGTCAAGTTCAGTAGATCACTATCTACATAAGCATAGAATGTGGTAGAAGTCTTAGCTTGCTAAGAGATAAGTCACAGCTTGCATAGCCGGCATCTTTCTATACACGAGCTCATATTGCCAAAGGCGAGCTTATGAAAATTGTCCTCACTAACTGAAGGGCAAAAACGACCCAGATAGAGTCCCAACTCGCAGACGTCACACCTTACCTAACTAAGGGCTCGCTGAGGGAAACCATGAAATAGCGACCTTTTCAGACTTAGTTTGTGGGATCGATCTGCAAGAAGCAATGCGTAGGGCCCACTCATAAAAAGCAAGCTTCAAAAGTCAACCAATAATCTACAGAAGCCATTTTACAGTAGTCTAGGCCATCTTGTATATTTATTTTAATGTAACAGAAGTACAAATTATATAATTACAAATGTAACCTCCCTACCTCTATAAATAAGAAGAACGAGATCACTATAAGAGAAGTCTGAACGAAGATACTATAACTTTGTTGAAATTTCTCCAGATTAATAAAATGATACCGTGGACATAAGGACTGGTGCCACTTAGTTTTGGCCGAACTACATTAAAAACCCTCTGCTTGTTTACTGCTCTTCCTCTCCATTCCTTTATTCTTCATCTTATTCAACCGAAAGATGGTTTGAGTCCCAGAAAAACCTTTCTAGTTGGCTGGATTCTAGCAAAACCAAAATCCACCATCAACAGTCATTGACCGCTATTTACCACTATTTACAACCACCTAACCAAACAGGAAGAAAAGGAATCATGAATAGTGTGATTCCATTCCCTAACTAAACTAAACAAATTAAAAAGTAACGATTACCATTACCCCTACTCCTCTTTATTTGATTTCATTATCTTTTCATTTCCACGAGTTGAACCAAATACCCCCTCAGTGTAATACTTAAACCCAAAATCAAGAGAAGACATTGATATATCTGCATGAAAATATTCGTAGCAAAACAAAGCGTATGATCATGAAAAGTTCCAGGCAAACAACTAGAAACAGTAGAACAACAATAATGAAATAAAAACAAAAGAAAATAAATCAAAAAATCCAATTCTTTAGAGAAATAAAAAGAAATTGTAGACTTCTCATAGTCAATATAACATGATGAGAAGTATTATTTACCATGACAAAGTGTAATTGAGAAATCAGAAAGGAGAATTAAACGAGAAAACAAGGAAAGACAATAATAATTATATACTTAACAACCTCAAATTAATAACAAACAAATCCCAAGTTTTGAAAAGAAAAAAATGAAATTACATTTTAAAAACTTAAATTATAAAAGGCAAAAAATAAGATAAAAACTTAAGATCCTAAAAGAATCCCTAATTATATTATGATGATTTAGAAAAATAAAGTACAATTTTTTCCATTGATCCAAGTTTCAATATTATAATTATAGATGGAAAATTTGCTTTTAAAACCTCTTTGCTATTTAATTTTAATAGAAGAATATTTTTTTATATTTTTGTAACACCTTTGTCTAACTAATCTAATTGGGCTTAATGTTGGACCCTTTTGGAGGCTGTCAGCGATTGTGTCTAAGTGGTGGATTGACTAGTTGAGAATGACTAGTCGGCTGGTTCAACTAGTCTACTAGCAATTTATGACCAACCAAATAGGCATAGGGAGAACAAAACTCTAGCCATCCTGTTTCGTGATTTTAATCATATTTTGGCCGGAGACTCTATGAAGGCCAAAATGCTACTAGAGAAAGGTCCCAAAAGTATATCTAGCCTAGGACTTCAATTTAAGGTAATTTAATAAGTTAAAAGTTTGATTCATTTAAAAGTTTGATTTATCTCTATTTAGGTCTATTTAATTATGGCTTCATGATTTTAATTGGTGTACTTTGCTAAATGTAAGGTTCACTTTTGCACCATATTAGGCCTAAGAATTTACAACTTAATGAATAGGGGATGTTGAGAACACTCTCCTTCCAAAGGTGAGTAGAAGTTTCTACTTTGGCTGGCTTCCCTTTATGTATAAAGATTATTATATTTAAGTATATTTTAAAAATAACCAATGTTTTTTGCTATGTTAGATAATAAGATCATGGCCTAAGAAGAGTTTAATATAACAATACATAACTCAGGAATTTATTTGGTGTTTCATTTATATTTATTTGCTTTTGGGATGGCTATTTTGTATGTTAGTATGGGTGAGCTTAACTTGGATTAAAACTACACTAAACATTATAAATTAACTACACTAGAAAATATAATTGCATAAACTTGGCCTATAATTGGCTATAGTAGATATTATGTTTGTAAATGAAATTGTAATGATCAAGACTTTGTTAGATATAAGATATTTGAAATGGAACTTTGATGTTTGGAACTATTTTGTAACTTTAGACATCCATATAGATAGTTGAATCTAGAATAGTTGGATTTTACTAGAAGAACTTACATTCATAATTGAACTAGTTTAAAATTAAGAAGAGGAACATATGATATGTCTTAGGGAAATTTTCATCAAATGAACAATAATGTGTGAGAATGGGTTCCTCACTCCACCTCAACCACCCTTGCTCTTGATTATTGCGAAACTACTAAGTGAGAATGTAGTTAATGGATTTCATCCTTGAAGCCCTAAGATCTTGTAACAAAGGTTAATCTCAATGCATCTAGTGATCTTGAATAAAGCTAATGAAAAGAGTTAATGATGATGATGATAAGTTAATGCACTTTAAAAAGAAAAGGAAAAGGAAATTAAATAAAAAAGGAAAGGAAATAAATTAATAGGAATGCAGGCAAATAAAGAAAAAAAAAGAAAAAGACTTAAAATTAAAATTAGAAATAGAACTAAAACTAAACATATTTTTATATTGTCATAAACTCATTTACTTTTCCATTTTTATAATTTATTTGCATGTAAATTAAAAATAAAAATGCAAAAAAATTACTAATTAAAGAGATCATATTTTTGAGATTTTTACACTTGATTTTTATTTAGAAAAAAATAAAATATAAATAGTTAAGAAAAAGATATGGCCTTTGAAAATAATTAGAGAAATAGAATAAAACTTAACTTGAAAAAATACACTTGTGTAATGTAACTAAAAGTAAAAAAATGATAAAACATTACAAAAGATAAATAAAATAAACATCCCTTTATTTGCCACACAAAAAAATTAAAGATTTTCATTTTGTACTTTTGCAAATATAAAATCTCTTTTTAAAACAACCATTGAAAATATTAATTTGGTAAAAATACAATGTCCACAATTGCAGTTAAAATATTTGAAAATTTCACTCATAATACATATTAGCATACATAAAAAGAAAAATAGGCATAACAATAACTATACATATTATTATTAGAATATTTCTTATATATATATATATATATATGTATTGCCTGTACAAAGTAAAATTTCTAAATCTGACACATATGAAACCATCAAAATCAAGTGGACTTCAATTAAAAAAAAAATAAAGTGGACTTTAACCTCCTTGTACCATTACTTGAAAATGTGAAAACCATTATTAATCGTTGCTTAGATTCTTTAATACATTCATAACAATGCATATTCTTACACTCCTCAAGCAAGGCTCCATTGACTATTATTGTAATGGTCTTGCTAGCTGTTCATTCATATGTCCCCACCTTATGGAGAAGCTAGTATTAGAGAACATGTTAAGGCAAATCTAGGGACTGTGACCAATGCATGACCTAAAGGAGGAAAATAGAAAAAGTATGGCCATGCAAGCCTTATCATCAAAATAAACTAGATCATATAACTTGGGCATAACATGTATTAACATAATTAAGAGTCCTCATACAGACTTCATTCAATTTATTACATTCAAAAATGATAATTTATAGCACAATTTAGCATCTAATCCTTTCTATTCACCATTTGGACTAGGTAATTTCTATTTTCTAATCAAGAGCAACAATCTTTAGTTTAATTCACAAATACCTAATTGTTCATATGTTACATCCCAAAATTTGAGGGCATGATTGGCACAAATCACCCTATGGCAATTTGCAAACCCATTAGCAATTTCCTAATGAAAACATTTTCATAATTTGAAAATATAAAAAAAATGTGGAAATCTTATTTTTTGGGTCCTTTAAATAAAACTCATGATATGTAGGTTTTTGATAAAAATCCTTAAAATAAACAACTTCTAAAATCTAAAATAAAAAGTTTTTTGAAATTCATAATCATAACTAATGATTCAATGTTTGGCTGGATGAATACTAATCACTAAAAGTAAATTAAGAGAATCACATGCAATATCCTGAAATATCTCCTTATTGAGATAACTCCCAAAAAACTCATTAACCTAAAAAATGTTAATAAGAGGATTAAGTATAACCACTTAGTGTGAAAAATGCAAATACAACTTTGGGTTGAAAATCCTTTTTGGCCATACAAGTAAATATAAGCATAAACATACATATATTATATATATTAAAGAGAATATATTTTCATAAACTTTTCAAAAATGTAATCACAATCATCTCCAAAATTTTCATATATGATATATCATACCTTATATCTAACCTTTTCCTTGACTATTCTATCATATAATAAACATAACATAAAATAACATAACATATCATAACTCGAAATCATTATATTTACTCTATTAAATCATATCTAATGACCATGTAAAGTTCATCTTTCATAATTATAATGACATTAGAAAATAATGCGGGAGAGATGTCTTCATCCCCTTTAATTTATCTCGTAGGGCCTTTCATAACTTTTGCATCTTAATGCACTTATTTCATAATCTCCTGTCACATGGGTGCCCTAAGTCCTATTACATCTATTTGTATTAGTGATCTTATGTATATCCCTTAATCTTCTATTGTATCGGTGACCACATGTATCTCCTAGTGCATATAGATCCACTAATATCCCTTGTCAATTCACATACATACATACACATACATCTCTTGACATATTTATCCTTTCATAATTTTTTAAACCTTTTTAACTACATTTACCTACTAGGTAATTTCATAACTGTACATCTTTGATTTATCCTAACTTTCCTAATGCATTCCACATATATTTGGAATGAGAATATTCTTGAAAATGTATTTTCATTTAAAGGAACTTTTATTTCTACAACTTAAATTGTTATTCCATCATAGGAAAATGTTTAATAAAATAAAATAATGAATTTATATTATATTTATTATTATAAATAATAATAATAATAAGAAAGAAAATAAATTATAAATGTAATGTAAAATAATTTACATAATAATACTTTTAATAAATATTTTGTCATAAATAAATCCTTTAAAAACTTTGTAAAATGATAGTTTAAAAATGTAAAATTAGCTCATTTTAAAATTCTTGAAAAACTCAGAATTTGATTATTTCATATTCTTATGTGGATGCATAGCTGGGATTCCTAAAGGTATCCTAAACTTGAAATCAATACTATCTCTCCATTTCGTAATCCTTTTTATACATTCGTTCAATCAAATTAATACATATTCACATAGGAAAACAATTTCTGGGTTCTAGCATGAATCTACCTTTCGGTATACATTTTGGCTTAAGATTGAATTTATCAAATCTCATATTCCAAGTCTGTTCTTGGTTTAAACCATAATCACATGATCTATTTAGGTCTCATGTTAATTCATAACTCTTGATTTTATTAATTTAGGCCTAATTCTAATAAGATAATTTTCTATCCACATTTCCAATTCTTAAGAATCAAAATACATTTGGGGAGTTTTGAAAATATAGATTTTTATATTGAAAGAGAACCAAAATAATAGAATCTCACTTACCTAGTCATCTAAATTCTCCATATTATGCAATGCAATTTATCCTTAGTATTACATCTAGCCTTTAGCCTAAGCCTAGATGCAAAGTAATGAAGACTCTGATGCGGACAACTTAATCAATTAAATTTGATTTAAAATACCGAGATGAAATCAAAGGAAGACAAAAATGTAATTGGTTTAGTCATTTTACCTTAGATTCATTTTTTGGATCATAGATTGTGTTGGAGCTTATTCCTAATAGGGTTTCAATTTTGCCAATGTCCTACTATACTAGGATTCTGTGATTTCAAATTTCATGCAATGGATTTTATCTAACTTGACATCGGTCAATCAATTATTCTTAAAGAATTGATCGATTGGCCAGTCCACTCTTGAGAATTGTGCCTGTGGTCAACTAACTATCCTATTTGACCCATGTTCAAATCCAACCAGGTTAACCATAAGGGTGTTACAAATTCTACCCTCTTTTAGATAATCGATCTTCAAATTGTTCCTTATACGCATTTTGTATTTTAAGGGTTTATCTTTATTTTATCCTAACGACTCAATTTGTTATAACATCCTTAGTCTTTACTTCATGCCCTTAACTACTTTTCTACATGCCATTTTTCATCTCTAGCTAGTCCTTAATCATGTTCTCTTTTGTAATCTCATCCGTCATTATCATTTCCAATCCATTTCCTTTTATATTGATCTTATGCTTTCCATCACACTTTTGTTGCATTACTTTGACCTTTTTCAAAGCTACTTTGTTACTTTCTAATTTGCTTGATTCTTGTTCATGATATTGGGCCTCCTTGTATTGTATTTTATCCATCCTTTATCTTGATCCGTTACATCATTTATTTCATTAAATACTAATGTCACTACATACCTAAATCTTATGCCTTGTTTTGATCTTCTCCATATCTCCTATTAATGTAACTCTATCCTTCAATCCTTTTTCCTATAAAGCATACTAGTTGTATTAGATGCTTGTTCACATACACATGTATTATATTCCTAACACATCATGCCTTTCATTCCCTACTACTTTCATCACATCATATAGCATAACATTCATAAACAAACATAAGTACCTCTCAGGGCATTTGCATTAACTAAGTCATGTCATGCCACATGCATGTCCCTGGTTGGTAAAGATACATTCAATCACATTATATTCATTGTTATCATTTTATATTTTATCTTGTTTTTCCTTAATACGACATTCCATAATATGCCTTCATTTTTCTTTGTGTGGAATTTCATAACACATAGCATTCAACTGAACATAATTCATACAATTATGAAGAAGTTTTAAGTGTATGATTCTTTAATGAATTCAAAAGCACAGTTTCACCATTAGGTGACATCATCCATAGGTAATTAAAGGAAATAAAATCAAACAAACTAAATGATTCTATTCATATACATCGTCATTCTCCGTACAAAGAATGAAATCTCATTAGCCTATTCTGAACCTAAGTTGCCAATCACTCTTCATTCTGCATGCAAAAAGTTTTATATAGTTGGTCTGCCTTACCCTCAAGGGCATTCATCCTCCACTCAATGCAAATTAGATGGTGGTCGATACTGGTGCTCATTTGCTACATAAGCTAATATAACTCATCAATCATATGCCTAACTTATGGCTACTTTGCCTGAAGTCTCCTTAAATCAAAGGTGGCTTAAAAAGGACTTGGGGCTAGGTCTACCTATCCTTGATCAACAACTTGATCTAACTGCTTCTTTGTATCATCCATAAGCTACCTCCTTTGCCTCATTCATAATAGTCAACCTCCTAGATCCCAAACATCATTTATCTGTTCATAACCAAAGTTCTTAAACATTTTGTTTAACATAGGCTCAAGGTTAATGTATTTAACTATTTAAAGTCATATCTCTATGACTAGAGGATCCTCATAATGACTAGTCCACAAGCCATAGAGCCTTGGGATGTACTCACTACCATTGTCAACATATGACTTCAAATAGTGTAGGAGAGGTTAAAAGGACATCTGACTTGGAGATGTTAAAATGCATGCATGTCAATGTATGTGACCAAGGATTTATATCCTCCTTATGACAAAATGATATGGCTAATAAGGTCATGCAAAGTTCTAAAAACCAAATGTAGGTCAAGAATAGATGGCCTACCTTGACCCATGTTGATCTCTTCATATGTAACCCATCTTAGCTATTGCTAAATGTCTAGGAGTTCATTGGTGTTCTAGCCTCTAACCTTCTAGACTGCAATCCCTTCATTTGAACATCTAAACAAGTCTTAGATAATCAATGTAATCAAAATGGTATGCCTTCCTCGAACAAATAAGAGAAAAACTAAGGGACTATTGGACACCCTCCTCAAATTTGCATAAAAGTATTTGATGGTTTGCTCATGGTAGGCATTATCACACACCATCAATTGTAGCCACCTTTGGTGCTTTGGTGGTTACAATACCTAGCTCATATGGTAGAAATGATAGGTGCCTAAACTAAGGCAGCCGAACTCTAATACATCTATAGTCCCTATGGTTTTCTTATATCTCTGCACTGTGCTTAGATTAAGAAAATATGGAAAGATCAAAGTTGGTTAGAGCTTGCTTAGCCATTTAGTGAATGTTTGAGATTTCGGAAAGAAATTTGAGTAGGGCTTCATCAGGGTATCACTCTTAAGAGGAGAGAAAATAAAGAAAATGGGAGAGCTTTGAGAAAAGTTTAGTGTAAAATGAGAAAATGAGGAGGTAGACCTTATATAGGCTACTTGGTTCAGTTGGTCAATCGACTACTAAAGGCTTACTCGCCTATTTGATCAGGTCAATTGACCATTAACCTTTAGTGAACTTCATTTTTTACCTCTTTCCTTTCTTATTTCTCCTAACTCATACACAGAATAAAATTGTCCAACTTCACCTCATATTTGGGTTCAGGGGTATTTTCATCTTTCTAATTGGATTTTCGATAAATCATACTTTCTAACTAATAATTGCTCATGTTGTATAAGGTTTTAACTTCCTTAGTTTACTTCCTTTACATAGGGGTAATCCAATTTCATTACCTCCTGACTCATTGGGGGTAAAATTATCCTTTGCATTTTGCTATTACTCTTAGGGATAATTCAATCCTTGGACTCTTGTACTCGTTTGTCACCATTATTGTTATTTTCATCATATATCTCCAATTTACATCTAGAGTACTCTTGTCATTTATGATTTCCCATACCTATTCAAGGATAGAATCATCATTCCTAGAATATCTATTCACTTTCTACTCTAATCACATAACAATTTTCTTATTTCATACAATTTCCTATTACATAGTCTTGATTACTCTTAGTGATCAGATTAATGGGTTCCTTAAAAATAATGGAAATTCCTAGATGCATGCCATCATGACTGATAGCCACCAACCCTAATGTGTAGTGCCAGACATAGAATTATTGCTTTAATACCAACTTGTCATATCCTAAAATCTGAGGGTGTGATTGGCACAAATCACACTATGACAATTTGCAAATCCATGAGCAATCTCTTATTGAAAACTTTTTCATAATTTGATAACATAAAAAATGTAGAAATCATATCTTTTAGGCCTTTTAAACAAAACTCATGATTTATAGGTTTTTAATAAAAATCCTTTAAAATAAATAACTTATAAAATCTTTTCTAAAATTCATAATCATAACTGAGGATGCAATGTATGGTTGGACTAACACTAACCACCAAAATTAAATCAAAAGAATCACGTACCTGATTTCAATCACATGGAATATCCTGAGATATCTCCTAATTCAGATAATTTCCATGAAACTCATTAACCTTAGAAATGTTAATGAGAGAGGTGAGTATAACCACTCAATGAGAAATATACAAACCTAACTTTGGGTTGAAAATCCTTTTTAGTCATACATGTAATTATAAGCATAAACATACATATATTATATATAATGGAAAATGAATTTTCATATGCTTTTAAAAAACTTAGTCATAATCATATCCAAAACTTTCATATACGATATTTCATACCTAATATCTAACCTTATCCTTGCTGACTATTCTAATCACATCATAAACATAACATAAAATAACATAGCATATCACAATCTAAAATCATTATATTTACTTTACTAAGTCATATCTGATGACCATGTAAAGTTCATTTTTCATAATTATACTAACATTAGGAAATATCGGGGGAGTGGTGTTTTCATGTCCTTTAATTCATCTTTAAGAGCTTTCATAACTTTTGTGTCTTAATGAACCTATCCCATGATGCTTTTTGCATGGATGACCTTAAATCTCATAGTCCCCTATCGTATGGGCAACTTCATGTATATCCCATAATCCCTTATTATATGGGTGACCACATACATTTGCTAGTGCATGTAGGTCTACTAATATCGCTTACCAGTTCACATACATACATATGTATACATACTTACATCTCTTTACATACTTATCCTTTCATCACTTTTTAGCCCTTTTCAACTACCCTTACTTACTACATAATTATGTAAGTGTACATCTTTGATTTATTTTGACTTTCCTAATGCATTCTACATGTTTGTGGAATGAGAATATCTATGAAAATGTCTTTTCATTTAAAGAAACTTTTATTTCTACAACTTAAATTGTATATTCCATCATAGAAAAACATTTAATATAATAAAATAATGAATTTATATTATTATTATTATTATTATTATTATTATTAGTAGTAGTAGTAGTAGGAAGTAAAATAAATCAAACTTGTAGTGTAAAATAATTTACATAATAATACTTTTAATAGATATTTTCTTATAAATACATCCTTTAGAAACTATGTAAAATAATATTATGAAAATGTAAAATTTGTGCATTTTGAAATTCTTGAAAAGCTCATAGAATTTTATTACTCCATATTCTTTTGCATATGCAAAGCTAGGATTCGTGAAGATATCATTAACTTGACATTGATACTATCTCCCCATTTTGTAACCCTTTGCATATAGTCATTCAATCAAATTATCACATATTCAAGTAGGAAGATAATTCATAGGTTCTAGCCTGAATTTATGTTCCTGTATACATTTTGGCCTAAGCCTGAGTTAATCAAATCTTATATTCCAAGTCTATTTCTTATATAATCCATAATCTCATGATCAATTCAAGTTTCATGACAATTCACAACTTTTGCTTTCATTAATTTAAGCCTAATTCTAATAGGCTAATTCTTTAACCACACTCTCAATTCCAAACAATCAAAATACATTTAGGGAGTTTTGAAAATATAGATTTTTATATGAAAAAGGAGTAGAAAGGGTAGAATCCTACTCACTTGGTTACATGTATTCGCCACATCATGCAATGCATAAATCTATCCCTAATATTACACTTAGCCTCTAACCTATGCCTAGATGCAAAGTAATAAAAACTCTCATGAGGACAACTTAATTGATTAAATTTAATTTAAAACATCTAGATGAAATCAAAAGAAGTCAAAAATGTAATTTATCTAGTCAATTTTATCTTAGATTCATTTTTTGAATCATAAATTATGCTTAAGCTTCTTCTCAGCAAGGTTTCAACTCTAATTGATGCCAAAGTACACTAGGATTCCATGACCTTAAATTTCATTCATTTTGTCTGACCTAACATTGACTGATCAACTACTCTTTAAAAACTAATTGACTAACCGATTTACCCCTGGGGACTATGTCTATGGTCAACTGGTTAACCTATTAAACATATGTTCAAATCCAATCAAGTTGACCCTAGGAGATGTTACACCATATCATTTAAAATCCATAATTCTTAAAACCCTAACCCTAGCACCATCTATATCTAATCCAAAAATTAGAATTGATAATAATTAATTGACCTTAAATCACAATCTTACCTTAGATATGTTACTACAAGAAGGAACTATCAAAACTAAGTCTTTTCCATTTCTTTCTCACTTCCTTTTTCTTCATTTTTTCATAATTCTCTTCTAATTTAAGAAATAAGGGCTTTCACCCTTTTCCCTATAATCGATTTGGCTGATCAGTCATTAGACAGAGGTCGACTAGTCAATTGACCCATAGAGAATGATCTCTTATCATATCTTCTCACTTCTGAAAGTCTTAACCACTTATCCTAAAGCTCATCTAACCTACTTATTAAATACATGATCATTGTACATTAGGCTTTATGACCCTTTCTCCCAATGCCTCTAATTTGTCAAATAAGTTTAGTATCACACAATCCAGAGAGGAGTGCAGATCCCTCCTAAGTAAAGATGATGTATTGAGATGTATTAGTATTCATTAGTAGCCTTCCTTAATTCACATCTCATATCATCCAACACCCCCCCACTTTGCACTATCAATGCTTAGTTTTTGCATATACATGCTTCTGATTTATATTGTACTACTGTATTAAGTTGAACCTTCTATCCAATGCAACAATGTATTCTATAATGTAAAAAAGAGAAAACTAACAAGAAGTATGTTGTTTATTTTGGATTTGAAGTGACTAGTTGTTAAGTCAATTTCAACTGTGTAAAGATATAGTATGGTAAATGTAGTTACAACATTTTATACAATATCTAACAATCTATTTGCTTGAATAAGAAAAAATGAAAAAAAAAAAGAAAATAATTGTAAGAATAACTTCATTTTTTATAAGACTTTAGGAATATTACCCTTTATTTTCGTGTATGTTTCTTCATTTTGCTTGACAATCCATAATGATTCCTCTTCAAAGGAAACTATTTATTTGGAAATTTTTACATGCTTATGTTGATGTGGAGGAATTCATAAATACAGATCACATACTATACTACGTCACTAATAGGATGACACATATCATAAAAAATTGAAAAGTTGGCGGTCAATTTTTATTCAATTATTTTTAAAACACATTATCTTATAAATGATTTAGTGTAGTACATGATGTGTATGTAAGAAATTTCTTATTCATAGGGAGGCCTTGCTTCTGAGAATGAAGCATATTGAACAATTGTTCCATACTAGTATCTTGGGTGGCAATTTCTTTATCACTAGGGTAGGAAAATTTTAAGGCTTAATTCTAAATTTGATACTCCTTAAATACAATATTAATTTTAGTCCATTTAATATATAAATTAGATCACATCAGACCTAAATTAATAACTTTCATAAAATTAAAGATAAAAATTTTTAACTAACACACAACTTCAATAGAACATCAAGTTGGCAACCAAGAAGAGGGAAATTATTAAGTAAAGTGGTGTTGAAAGCCAAATTAAGGATGGTTTTGTGCCTTTGTTGAGTAATACGATTGCATGTTTATTGACATGAAATAATGAGCTCCATTAATCTCCTTTTTAGTAATTGTCTGCTTGGTGCCTTATTAGAGTTTTATGGGTTAACTATGATTTTATATCTTCAGTTTGGCAAAACTTCCCAATTTGGACCTAATTTGTTTATTAAGGGGATCAAACTTGTAAATAAGGTAAATTTTAAAGTAATTGATTTTCAAAATTGGTGATTAAAGATACAATACAATGTATGACTCCTAAATGAATGGAAGGATTGGAAAGTTTATTGTTTTGAAATGATGTGACATTTAATAAAAAACAATTGATTGCATTTTAAATTAATGAGATGGCATATTTAAACATCTGGCCTACTATATATGTTTGACTGTGTATGTATATGCGTGTGTGTGTCTATATATATACATAAGAATTTTAAGACTAAGTTTGATACCATTTGAATTACTTGATGCTCATTTATATAATGTTTCCAATAAATTTTCCATATCATTTGAGGAGAAATTATTGAACACCACGATATGTGCATTAGAAGGTTTATACAAATATACTCTTGTTTGATGGTAGAGATCGTGATTTTGAATTTATTATTATTAGAGCATTTGATTTATGGAATCATATATTTTTAGAAATTTAACATTCTTAAAATGTGATTCTTGGAAATTTTACCTTATCATGTTTGGCTCAATTAATAAGAATCATAGGAATATTATAGTATTGTGTTTGGAATAATTTGTATATGTGGGATTCTATGGTACTATGAGCAAAACTTAAAGTACAAAATATAACACTTGAATGAATGTGGCAAAATCCTATTCAATGCTAATGTAAAGGAACAACAAGGACCATTCATTAGATTTCAATTAACCACCTATTCAATCAATTAGTCAACCTAACTCAACCTTAAAACTAGATGCTTAAATCCTATGATAACCCCTTCTCTTAATCCATTTATGAAAAACTCTTCAATCACCATTCAGATTTCGTGTATAACAGAAGTCCTGATATAATGTAGTATGTTGCTAGAAGGTTGCATTGATTGTTCAAAAGCTTATTCTTTATGCACAAATAAGAACAAATATCACCTTGTCAATCACAAGTTTAGGTTTTTTGGATATCTTTAAACTCTTGCCTCTTCTTAAATAGAATAGTTGCCATTATATTGCAAAGACTTATGGAAGTGTTTGTCAATTTATGCAAAGATTATTGATTTGGACCTTTTATCTTAATTTGCTCTTAGAAAAGAATAGAACCCTATGTAAATTTCCTTTCCCTTATGATAATAGTGATGTGTGGTAGTTTGGGATTGTCCAACACAATTCCTTAGCTTTCATCTGTCTTCTTGATGTTATTTTTATTGCTTTCCCTAACATGTGTTTGTTTCATGTTCAACAATGAAAATTGCACTTTACTAAGTGTACGAGACATATGATTAGAGAAATCCAATACTATGTATTGTTCTATTATAATAGCATTTATGTCTATCACAATATCAATTGGAAAGTCACATGACTAGGGTGTTGTTTTAGACTCACGATTACCCTATGCAATTTCAAAAATAAGTTAAAAATTTGTGATGGTAACTTGTTATAATAGGTGATTAATATTCATATTATAATTTTGTCATTCCTAAACTCTAAGTACCAAATGTTTTAAAAGTTAATTTAAGTATTATAGAAACCTCCTTTTTTATTTATGGGAACCTTGTAAAATTTTCAAATTTATCTTTATCAAAAAATTGAATGGCCATTGGAAAATGAATGGCCATTAGAATGTTGACCAATCAATGCTAAAAATTTGAGTAGTCAAGATGGTGAGAGATGTGGTGGTTTAAGGTGGCAATGGTGGTGAGGCATTAACAGAGGGATAGGTAAATTAATATTTTTATATAAAAAAAATATTACCATGTCATATGAGTATAGTTATCCATCTCCCCATGAAAATAATTCGGGGGAGTATGGAGGCAAAATTATTCTTAGGAATGAGGATGTTCTTGGATAATTTTTTTTTGAATTATGAACCAAACATTGAAATATTGTATTCCCTTAAAATATTTTTGGTCATGTAAAAATGATCCCCGATATAATGCCCCTATATATTTTCATCTATATTCATTCATTATTGTGTCCAATTGTCATTTGGCTTATTTAGGAGAAATATTTTGACTAATCTATATGTCACTTATATTAGTTCACTTTTAATTTCACCTGAACTTTGTTGCCAAACACACTGTTGAATTTAATTGAATAAGTCCTACATACCTTGTTTGATCTTCAAAACCCTGCATATAAATATATTTTACAAGGTGAGTTTTTTATTGAGGTGCTGCATAAAAAATGAAAGATTTAGACTAAGAAAATTTTTTCTTGATTCTTTAGTTAAATTTGGAGGGCAAGAATTTGAGAATTATAGTTAAATTTAGTGGCAACAAATAAGGGTATATATCCATTTTCTTGATTCATCAAATCTGACCCAAATTTTATAGAAGTGAAATTGATAGATTAAAGTTATATTTGTAATGTTATGGTTGTATTAATTAACAAGATTCTTGTATGATATCTATTAGCAGATATCATTCACAAAAGATTTGTAAATGAGGAAAAGGGGTTTAAGTAGGGAAAGAAGCTCTTCCCTTATACTAGATTTGAATATGTTCTTAATTCAGGTTGTGTTTGTTTTATTCAAATAAAAAATCTTAATTGCACTAACAAATTTTGGTTAATTATTGCCAAATCTGATTTTAACTGAAGCACATGATATTAGGGGTGATCACAGATAGATTAAGAATAGCTAAAGGCATTTGTCTAAGCCACTAGTGATTAATCAAAATTACAAAATCTTAATATGTGACCATTCGATTGCATAATTTAAATCAAGTTTAACTAACCCTATAGGATTAGTATGGATAACGTGGATACTTGTGATTTATTATTTTTACATGTCCAATTTGATCTCATTTTTACAAGCCTAGAAAATTCAATATATAGTGTGTTTGAAACAACTGATTCAGTGTTGAAACGAAGAATTTTAGCTGAAATTTTTTTAATTCAATTTGAAACTAAAAATTAGGGAAGATGTGTTGAACTCATTCAATTAAAATAATGTTGTTGAATGTGTTTAGTGTCACACCAAGTTCGGTAACTTTTTATTTGAAGAGTATGCTCAACTGTTTATTCCTTTCTTTCTTAGAAACCAATAATATTGGGTTGTGATGAAACATGTTGCCTCCCTTCTCTCTTCATTTCTTTAAATGAGTGCTATATTGTATTTATTATATTATATAGGTGAATGCTATATTATATTAATGTTGGTTTTTTTTACTTATTACATATAATTCAATTTAATATAATTGATTCAATTTATTTGCTAGTTTCATTTATTTAAATTTATAAGCTATATATATAACAACACAAAATTAAATACATTGATCATTTAAAATTTTTACGATGTTTGTATAAAGAGTAATAGTATATACACATAACAATTTGTCATATATGTTATAGGTGATTTCCAGTTCTAATGAGGCGAGCTGGCAAAAGCCCAACAAGCAAGCTTGGTAGGTCCAGAAGCTCAGCTCACTAAAGCATAAGCTAAAACAACAACCTTAACTCACTAACGAGTGAAGTCCCATATCGCTAGTGGAGTGAGCCACATCCAGAATGCACGCCATGAGCCCAAGAACGAGTCTAACCTATATGGCTGCAGGTCACATTATACGAGTCAAGTGAGTGACCTCCAGCCCAAAGTATGGCATAGGTCTAATCAGTAGCCAGAGACACACATTCCTAACAAGCAAACTAGGCCCCAAAAGCAGTCACTCACCTGCATACACCAACTTACAGAGTCCAACTTATCTCTATGTATTTATTATCTGAGGTAACAAATGTACGATTCAGGAAATTACCTTTGTAACCTCCCTTGCTTCTATAAATAGCAAGAGAATCCATTATAAAAGGGGGAGAAGAGGAAGAGAGGCAAAAGCTCTGCCTAAATAGAAATATAAAGCTTTGTAATCACAAACCCAGAAATACACTACCATGGATGTAGAGGTTGATTGGCTATAGCCGAATCACGTTAAAAATCTTGTGTTCTTGCTATTCTTCCTCTTCTTCTTACTTTCTACTTCTATTTATTGCATTTACAACCAGATTGCAGCTTATGGGATCACAAAGCCATTCCCATTGACTGGGATTTAGCTAGAACTAAATTTCACCGCCAATATATTGGCGCTAGTAGGAGGGCCTCATCTGTACTTTGGTTAATTTTCTGTCCAATTGTGATGGCGAGAAGAAAAGCCACTAGAAACTCAAATGCTCTCGGGATCCGATCGACAGACACTTCCACCGAAGGAATAGCTACTGGCTTCCCCCCAGTAACTCATCGCCAGCCTACTATTATTGTCCCTAAGGTTGATGAAGTGCAAGCATCGCACCAACACCACTATGCATTAGAGAATACAATGGATGAGTTAGCCAAGGCAATAAAAGTACTAGCGCAAGCACAAACCCAGGGAGCACAAAGGCAAGTTGAAGTAGCTATACCCAAGGGAATGCTCTAGTGGGCTGACTTAGCCCACTTTTTTAGCTCGTGAATGAGGTCAAGAACTCGCCAAACCTATGAAGACCCCGATTGTCACTAATAAGGGGGCTCACACCAAGCTGAGAGCTCAAACAAGACCAACCAAGGGCATACCTTAGGTCATAGTACCCGTGACCAAAGAGGACGAAAGAGTCGATAATCCTTTAGCCTATAATCTGAAATGTAGGACCCAGTGATGAAAGAAGTGCTTTAAAGACTAAAACAACTAGAGGAATACCCTCGAGTTCAAGATGATCAAGCGCCTGACAAGGGTAGTTTGCTTTTCTCCAAAGAAATTGAGGCACAACCCCTCCCTCAAAAGCTTAAAGTTCTTGCAATTCCATTGTATGATGAGAATAGTGACCCATGCGACCATTTAGAAGCGTTCAATGTCCAGATGGACCTCCAAATGACCAATTCTTTGGTTAAGTGTCATGGCTTCCCAGCTACATTAGGAAGCATACCTCAGACATGGTTCAAAAACCTCCCAACTCACAGCATTAACAGTTAGGAAGAATGCCAGAGAAAATTCATCAACTAATATCAAGTGTTGAAGAGGTAGCTCATGCCACCTTGCCATCTTGCAATGGTCTTTCAATGGATGGATGAATCGTTGAAAGACTACATTGATGGTTCAGGCATGAAGCTAATAATGCGGAAAATCTATCCAATGAAAGTGTTTTGGCAGTGATCTCCATAAGACTCCGCAAGGATGGAAAGTTATACAAAAGCATATGCAAGTCCCCAGTAAGTGACCTAGGTGAGTTCTACAAGCAAGCTACCAAGCAGATTAGATGGGAAGAAACTTTTGACATGAAGAAGTCTAAGCAGAAAGGGGAATAGAAAGGGGAAACAAATTGCCCTATACAAATAAGAAGTGAAGGTCAAAACGACGACTCTAATCTCTAGTTCACGAAGAGGGCTAGGATCTCACAACCTCATCCTTTAGGTCGCCATGAAAGCTACAATGCCCTATCAGACTCTTAAGATAGGATATTCACAATAGAAAAAGATAAAGAGGATTTCAAGATGCCTAACCCTATGAGGAGTCCTCGCTGGCGAAGAGACTCAAGCAAGTTTCATGCCTATCATGATGAGATCAGGCATGCTACTTCAGACTGTCGAGCCCTCAGAAACATGATTAAGGAACTGATCAAGAGAGGTCCTCTAAAAGACTATGTGGTGTGACTTGCATAACGGTGATCCCAGTAGTTCAAGTAGGCTCCTGGCCAAAAGGAGGCAATCATAATACAAAGCTATGTTTAATTTCTTTGTTATTGATCAGCAAACTTTATGAAAATACCTCAAATATTTGTTTGCTAATCTATGAATTTTCAATGATGAGTTTTGTCTAAAACTTAGCATACATATGACTAACTTTCTGAGGCATCATATACATACGACCTCTTCCCTCATGCATACGACTAACTTTCTAAGGCATCATATACATGTGATCTTGTGCATATGACTAACTTTCTAAGGCACCTTATGCACACACCCTTCCCCAGCTCACTATGCATATGACCAACTTTCTAAGGCACCATATGCACATGATTTTTTAGTATTTGATTATTTATCATGTTTGCTCATCATGGTCGATTGACCCACTGAGCATTAACGATATCTAATGACTATCCAATTATGAAGAGCAAGCCACATCTAGAATGCATGCCACAAGCCTGAGAATGAGTCTAACCTACATGGTCGTAGGGCACATTGCGCAAGTCCAGGTCTCCAAGTGAGCGACCTCCAGCCTGAAGTATGGCACAGGTCTAATCAATAACCAAAGGCACACATTCCTAACCAGCAAACTAGCCCCCAAAAGCAGTCACTCACCTGCACATATCAACTTATAGAGTCCAAGTTGTCTGTATGCATTTATTATTTGATGTAACAGATGTATGATTCGGGAAATTACCTTTGTAACCTCCCCTGCTTCTATAAATAGCAAGAGAATCCATTGTAAAAGGGGGAGAAGAGGAAGAGAGGCAAAATTTCTGCCAAAATAGAAACACAAACCTTTGTAATCATAAACCCAGAAATACACTACCATGGATGTAGGGGCTGATTAGCTTTAGCCAAATCACATTAAAAATCTTGTGTTCTTGTTGTTCTTCCTCCTTTTCTTACTTTTTGCTTTTATTTATTGCATTTACAATTAGATTGTAGCTTGAGGGATCACAGAATCGTTCTCGTTGATTGGGATTTGGTTAGAACCAAATTTTACAGTCAACAATGTAGTACTCACATGCTTATTTTTTTTATATTTAATAGCGATTTTATAGTATTATGATTGTTGTGTTATTATTATTATTATTATTATTATTATTATTATTATTATTATTATTATTTTGTAATTATACATTGTTTATTTCAAGTATTAATTATTATTTACAATAGGTAGGGAGTTTATTTTTAATTTATCTTCTGTATTTAAATCATTAATATAATATAAATTGAGAAGAAACAAAAACTTCATTAAAAAAAACATAAAAATAGTATATTTAAGTGTAATTTTCTAACGTGAGAAACATTTGTAAATACCTAATAAAATTAGTGCTTAAAATAATAGACTTTTCAAACACAATGAATTCATTGCTTAATATGTTTAGCGCTCAAAATTAAGTGCAGAATTTCAGTGCTAAAATTTTAAACATTATCAAACACACCTATAATAAATAATTTGGTTAAACTCAAGTTTTTGGAGTTTACCATACTACAATCACAGTGTTATATGCATGAAATGCATAAACTTGTATACATAAAAGTAAAATAAATAAAACTTTTTAGTACATAAAATTTTATGTTATATATTGCTAAGAAATAGCCATTAAATACATAAAATCAGAATTTAGTTATAAGATAATTCTTGAACCTGTCAAAATATTTTTGGAAACTCGATTTTTTTTTTACTTAAACACAAAATAGACAAAAAAAGCAAAAGGGAAGAAATACCAACTACCATTCTTTGCTAACATAACTATAGCATGAAAGGCAAAAAAACTCGAGACATTTGTCAGCGTTGAATTAAGACCATAATTAGCAAAAATTATGTCTTGACCAATGTATCCTGTACTTGAAACTACGCATGGAAAACTATAGGCCTGTTTCGTAACTATTTTTAAAAATAGTAGACTGTTTTTAAAATAAAAAAAACCTGTTTGGTAAAACTGTTTTTAAAAATAGTTTTGAAATCCTGTTTTAAAAACTATTTTTGAAAATAACTCTGAGCTATTTTCAAAAATAATTTTTAAAAATAGAAAAATAGAACAAGTTTCCAAACAGGCCCTATGTTTTTAGTTTCCATACACTAATTTCTTAGAAAACTATGAAACAAAGTAATATATCTCATTTTCCTATCCATACTACGATTTTTTTTTTTCAGATATCACATTTCTGATAACTATAATTGAGACAGTTGCATCACGTAAAGGCTACTAAAACACACTCTGATATCATTAATTAAGTCGCGTAGCTGCATGGATGCTGTTCTGGGCTTAATGAGATATGTAGTGGCAGTCTTTGAAGGAAGATAGAGGTGAATGCTTTAAGCTACTCTGATAGGGGATGATGGCAGTAAATACCAAAGGCTATAAAACAAATAATAGTCTTTAGATGTTATCTTTCATATAAAAGAATCCCTCGAAGATTAGTTGCCTATTATTTTTTGTTAAAGTTTGGTTGTAAGGTCTATTGTGTCCTTTTATTCTGGTTTTCTTAACTGACAGGAAAATGTCATATGAGCCTTGAATATCCCCATAAGAAATGAGAATCTTTGAACTTTCATGATGGAACAGTGAAGGGAAGCCTTGCTTGGGGGTAGAAGGGAGCTTTTGAGTAGCTAATATAAATGCCTGCCCTATGTTACAAGTTGGTAGCTTTCTAGTCGAAATCGTATAACACATAATGCCAACTCTTGGTCAACATGCCAGCCTGCCAATAAATTCAAGCCATACTTGCATAGATAATTAGGGCATTAAGAATTTTGTCGTCTATATAATCAAAATCCCATGTGCAACATGTCTGCAAGCCAATATGAGCATGTAGTTAAAGCATTTGAGCATATCAAGTCTCAAAGAATCTGCCACACAAGTCTTTAGTGCATATCAAGAAAGGACTATTTTAAAAATAAGGAAATGGACAACTCCATTTTATTAATATATGCCTCATTACATAGTTTTAAGTGTGTAGAAGGAGTATCTCTAAGATCCACACTTTAATCCTTAGCCTAAGTCACAATGCCCACCAAGCCACTGGATGCGCCCCTTAATGAATATTCTAAGCAAAAGCCCTAATGGCAAAAGTAGGCATGCTTTTTCCAAGTTGACATGAGGACTTTTCTCTTAGTTTCTAAAAGTTCTAATGTGCCATCTCTTATGGACAGGAAGATTAAAATGCAAGGATCACAACCATGTACTTTTCTACTTGTACTGGACAAACAAGTGATGCTAAAAAGGCATAAATACCCTCAAAATGGTAAAATTTTTAAAAAATAATTTACAAGTGTATTTGCTTCCAAATTTTCCCCACAATGCTTCCTTTTCATGCTTGATTTTTATGTCAAGTTTCATCCAAAATTGAACATCTTTGCTTGTTGAACTGGTTCACAAGGCTGACTTGTGACATTCTCCCCTACTTCAAATGTCAATGCCTTCATTAACACCTCAATCTGACATAGCTTCCATGAAGATTTCTCCTTTCAAGTGCTAGCTTCTCAAATCTTCATATGGGTCTTCAGCCTACTCCATTCGAACTACTCCCTTAACCTCTCTACTTGTCTCTTTTGAGCTAACATCATTTGAGAGGCTTTGATGAATAGCACCCTCAACCTAACATAGCTTTCCGGATCATCATCAGTTTGCTGCTCCTCAGCTCCTCCCTAAACTTTCTCTTAGCTTTGTCTTCGTGAACTTGCACCATTACACATTTGCTTCCCCCACAACCTTTGGGTAGTCACCTTTATAACTTCAATGTCTTTGACGATGCTGTAAACTTTGTATTCTACCTCTGTAAACTTAATTTTGTTATCCCAACACAAACTCATGTGTCATTGTCTCTATAGCTCTCTTGGATTTGTTGCCTCTGTAACTTCACTTGTCTTATTGCTTCTATAGCATTTGAGATATTACTTTTGTAACTAGTGCTTACCCCATTACCTCTGTAGCTTGTTTACAGACTATCCCTACATAGATCTTAATTCAGCTCTCTAGCTCTATAGCTCAAATGTGTGCTACCTCCATAACTTATGCATTTACTTGGTATTTTGGACATCTACTAATAGATAGCCCTATATCCAATGTCCTATACCACCAATGTGAAAGACGTAAGTCATATATCTTGTTCATGCACAAATCTCATACCTTGCTCACAAAACATGGCTTGCTTGCAAGTCCCATACCTTGCTTATAAGTTTACGTATGTTGGGTTCAATCAATCTATTATACTTCCACTACATAACTTTCATACTCGATCGGATCCTCTTGACCCTCTTTAAATTGACACCTTCGTGGTATCTCTCTACCATCACAGTCTTTTTTGGAGATAATGTTGTATAGCACCATGGTCCTTATGACCCATCCTAGGTTTGTACGCTCAAGTGCTATCTCTTTGAAGATGATGCTGACTCGCCTCCCATGGCCCTCATAGCCACTCACTAGTATCATTGCCCTTATAGCAACTTCTTCGATGATCAGTGTTTTCTCTTTTAGCATCTCTCAAGCAACATCCTTCCAAAGACATCTTCTCCAAGTGCATTCTCTTGATGGCTCTCCCATATTAATGGCTTTGATGGGGGTTAAGCATTGAGCATCCTCCACTCAAGCTCGAGTTTCACTTTGCCTATGCATGAGCAATTGTGAATCTTATGGTCATTATCACAAAGTCTGTCTTGTAACTATGTAGTGCTAGTTTGTTACACCTTGAGGTCATTGCCACTACTCTATCACGCGACTATGTAGCTCTAGCTCACTACACGGGTATCATTGTAGCTTGTCATGTGACTATGATATGCTAGCTCCCTAGCATCTCATTTCAAATCTTATGAATTAGAATTGCAGCTCACTTCTTGAAACCACAAATAGTGCACAATAAATCCCTCCTGGATAATCTCATTCCCCTTTGGGTTTACTCCTCCAAGTAAAATTCATGCCCTCTGATATGATTTTGGACTTCTTTAACAAGATTTGTCTATTCAACACATCATAAAAGATGTACCATCTTACAAGATATGTCTATTGTCCGCTGTGGCCATGCTTTCTCAAGCACGACTATGGCTTTGCCCTTTAGGCTTCGATAGTAGCTAATATGTCCCTCATGGACATGATTAAGCTTTTTCCATAAGACCAAGGCTTCCTCCCACTAGATAGGCCATCAATTCACTCACTCTTTTGAGTGGTTTACATTCCTTTTAATGCTTATTATGAATGAATGCATAATTAATGTCTCATGCTATACAATAAGTCCACTAACTTTTGTGCACACTTGCATTATTAATGTTCCCTCAAATGCAATATCTCACACACTAGCCCTTAAATTACTCCAACCTCTTGCACCCCTTATGGTAAAGTCTTTAGCAGCATCTCTTCATTATTTCGATGAGTGTTTGCTTCATTCACAAGCTCCATATGCTTTTGACAAGCCAATTCTACCCTAATCATGGCCCACCTAATCTGCTCTCTCTCTAGCATAATTAAGCTCTGATACCAAAATGTCATGGGCCAGTAACTTTCTAGCCAAAACCATGTGGTGCATCATGTTAGCTCTTGATTAACATGCCAGCCTTTCAATAAATTTGAGCAACACTTGAATAGATAATTAGGGCATTGAAGATTTTGTTGCCTATACAACCAAAATCCCATATGTAACATGTCTGCAAGCTAATATGAGCATGTAGTTGATGCATTAGCGCATATCAAGTCTCAAAGAATATGCCACATAAGAAGCCTCTAGTGCATATCGAGAAAGGACTATTTTAAAAATTAGGATAGGAATAACTCTAATTTATTAATATATGCCTTATTACATAGTTTTGAGTGTGTAAGGAGAGTATCTCTAAGCTCCATATTCTGATCCCTAGTCTGAGTTATAGTACCCACTAGATCACTAGATATGCCCCCCTTAGAGAGTATTCTAAGCAAAAACCCTAATGGCAAGAGTAAACATACATTTTCTAAGTTGATATAAAGACTTTTCTTCTATCTCCTAAGGGTTCTAATATACCATCTCATATGGACCCAAAGATAAAAATTCAAGGATCGTAATCATATACTTTTCTATTCATACCGAACAAATAATTGATGCTAAAAAGAAACAAATACCCTAAAATGGGAAATTTTTTTTTAAAAAATCTACAAATGCATTTACTCCCACATTTGCACCTTTTACACCAAGTTTTGTTTAGAACTGAACATGTTTGCTTGTCGAACTAATTCACAAGGCTGACTTGTGACACCTAGCCATATCCTAACAGAATGCAAGACCACTTTCACATATGGATCCACTATCTGGTTCTTATTCTACTAAATGGCATAAAGTATGACTAAAATTGGAATTGTTAATTCATTGTGCACTTAAGGATGCTGTTTGCCCTATTCAAGGTAATGTTTTAACCAAAACTTAACCTTTTATGGTATTAGCAAGTTAGGCCTGATGGAAAAATGGGATCCAAACTATAGAGCATGTTTAAAAGGACATTAAAGGAACATATGAGGGATACTTTTATCAGAAATACAACAAAAAGGCCATTCATAAGGAACCTTGATATGTCTTCGAATAAGTAGTTCCTTTATGGGTAGAATATGGTTACAGATTCACCATATGTATATAATGGTTCTAGGGTGAAGAGACAACTTCCATAGTTCAATTCATGGAAATCTAATTAACTAACTTGGTTGTGAAGATCACTGTTATGAAAATGGCAACTGCAGAATATGAAGAACAAACTTCTAGTTACTGTTAACATACTTCATATTTTCATTCATAATGCTTAAATATATACTAAATACAAGAGCTTGGACCAATATGATCTATTTGCAAAATACACTAATTTAAGTTAACTATACTACTACAAGTAACCTAGTTGTTTGCTCACCTAACACACTAGCTAATGTTGATTACATAAATCAAAGTACACTGTCATGATTAGCTCAGAGTCAATTAAGAAAAATCTCAATTTTCTAACACTCCTTAGGATTTTTCTTTGAGACTCCAAGCTTTGCTCTAAGAAATTGAAATTAAACTTTGGAAAAGGCTTTTGTCATTATATTTGCAAACTGGTTTTCAAAATAGCAATGCATCAACTTGATTTCTTGATTTTTCTTTGCCTCACGAATTGCATGAAACTTCACATTTATGTGCTTTGTTCTTCCATGTTACACTAGATTCTTTGCAATTATTATGACTAACTTGTTGTCAACCTAAATCTTAGTGGCTTCATTCTTGGATTGTCCCAAGTTTGAAAGGATTTTTCTCAGCCATATAGCCTAATTTGTAGCACTTGCTACAGAAACATATTCTACTTTAGTTAATGATCGAGCCATAGCTTCTTGTTTCTTTGAGTTCTAACAAAAAACACCACTTCCAAGAGAAAAGCAATAGCTAAAAGAACTTTTAGAATCATGTACACTCCCAACGCAATCACTATTAGCATATCCCACTAACTTATCACTATCTTCCTCTAAATACAACAACCTAAAATTAGTTATTCCCATAATGTACCTCAAGACTCTCTTGGCAGCACTAAGATGAACTTAACTTAGTTTTTGCATAAACCTTGAGAGTAGACTTGTAGAGAACATGATATCAGGTCTAGTGGCTACAAGGTGCAACAAGCTACCAATTAAGCGTCTATAAACTGTAACATCAACCATGTCATCACCATCATTCTTCGATAATTTCTCATTGACTACCAGAGGTGTAGCCACTAGTTTTGATCTTTCCATGTGAAACTTCTTTAAAAGTTCCCAAGCATATTTCTTTTGAGAGATGAAAATGCTAAACTCAAATTGGTTGATTTTCATTCCCAAAAAATACTTCATTTCTCCTAAGTTGGACATTTCAAACTCATTCTTCATGTTACTCAAGAATTGTTAGAGAGATTATACATCTCCTTTTGTTACTAGGAGGTCATCAACATATAGGGACACAATAAGCTTTACATTACTGCCAGCCTTTTTCACATAGAGTGTTGCTTCATTTTCACTTCTATGAAATCTTTGTTGCTACAAGTAGTTGTCTATTCTATTATACTAAGCTTGAGGAGCTTGTTTTAAGACATAAAGAGCTTTATAAAGGTTGTACACCTTGTCTTCATTGCCTTGAATTTGAAATCCTTCTAGTTGTTCAACATAGATGTCTTCTTCTGCAAAACCATTTAAAAATGCATATTTGACATCCAAGTGATGAATTTTCCACCCAAACTTTATAGCTAGAGCCACCAAAAGTCTAATTGTATCATGTCTTGCAATAATTCCAAAAGTGTCTGAGAAATCTATACCATATTGCTAAAAGTATCCCTTCACAACTAGCCTAGCTTTAGGTTTGTTTATAGAACCATCTGCATTAAGTTTAGTTCTATAAACCCACTTTACACCAATGACCTTTTGAGTTTTAGGTCTATCCACTAGACTCTAAGTTTCATTCCTCTCAATCATGTGAATGTCCTCTTGCATTGCATCCATCCAACCCTCTTGTCTTGCTACATCAGCAAAACTAGTAGGTTCAAGTGAGGTTATGTTGCATTTATCACAAACTTCAGCAAGAGATCTAGTTCCTCTTACTAAAGTATGATCATAATGTTTTGAACCATCTTCTTCCAAAGCTTCATCATGATCTTGTGGTAAGAATTCCCCATCTTGATTGTTGATTTCTTCCACCTCATGTGTCTTCTAATTCCACTTTACAAACTCATCAAACTTCACATCTTTTCAAACTATTATCTTTTCACTCTTTAAGCTATAAATTATGTATCCTTTAGTATTGTTGCCATAACCTAGAAAAATTCTAGCTTCAGCCCTTTAATCAAGCTTGTCCCCCTTTTACTTCAAGCACATTACACACCCGAAGACTCTTAGGTGATTAACTGAAGGCTTGCTCCTAAGTCACACTTCATAGGGGGTTTTTCCTTTCAAGGCCTTAGTTGGTAGCAAATTTAGTAAATAAATTAAGGTGTTGACAACTTCAGCCCAAAAATATTTAGGCAGTCTCTTCTAAAATAATAAACATCCAGCCATCTCCATAACTGACCTATTTTTCCTCTCACTCACTCCATTTTGCTAAGAAGTGTAAGGAACTATCAATTGGTGTTGAATGCCTTCTTTTTCATAAAAAGCATTAAGGTTTCTTGAGGTATATTCAGTACCATTATCAATTCTAAGCCTTTTTATATGACATTTGGCCTACTTCTTAACCATGGCTTTAAACTTTTGAAATATAGCTAACACTTTTGATTTTTGTTTTAAGAAAAAAACCTAAGTCCACCTAGAGAAGTCATCTATAAATAGCAGAAAGTATTTGCTGCCATTTAAAGATGAAGTACTCATAGGACCACACAAATCAGAGTGTATTAACTATAGCTTCTTAGTGGCTCTCTATGTGATTTTTTAAAATGGTAGCTTACTTTGCTTTCCATATTGACACACATCACACACATTAGTACTTTCAAAAATAGTAGGCAGATTTAGGACTAGTTCATTTGAATGTATATTTCTCAAGGTGAAATAATTGAAATGTCCTAGTCTCTTGTGCTATAAGACTGAGTTATCTTCATTACTAACATAAGCATGTACTTCAAATTTTTTTCATGTCAACTAGGAAATTTCTATCATTCATATTGATTGTCATTAACTCACAGCTTGAGGGGTCATATATCTTACAAGCCATATCTTGAAAATGTAAGGCATAGTGCTTTTCAACCATTTGTGGAACACTTAGCAGGTTATGACTTATTTCTAGTATATATAGAACATTAGCAATAAATTTAATACATGAAAGTGTTTCCACTACTGTAACTCCTCTTCCTTTGACATCAACATAGTCTCTATTTACAATCTTCACTTTGGTTGTATAAGTTTTATCTAACTCCTTGAATATACTAACATCATGAGTCATGTGACTGGTACATCCACTATCAATAAGCCAAGTGTTTTTGCCATTGCTTATAGCATAGCAAGTGGCTAAAAATAGGCTTTCCTCAACTTGTTCTTCAACCTTTGCAGCCTTTGCTTGCTGTCCCTATAGGTTGCCCTTATTTTTGCATACTTTTTTAACATGGCCAAGTTGGTTGCAACCTATACACCTTACATTTGGCCTCTACCAACAAAAATTTTTTGTACGGCTTCTTTTCTTGTAATGAGGACAAGGAGGATATTTGCCCTTTTTGCCTCCACTTTTCGTGCTATCACCATCTTTCTTTTCTTTCCCTCTTTTATCTCTAGATTGCTTCTTCCCTCCATTGTTTGCTTGCTTCTCTTGCACCTTTACATGAAAAGCTTCTTTTGCTGCTGTCTTCTCTATCCTTATTGCTCTTCTATGCTCTTGAGCTTGAAGAGCATTCACAAGTTCTATCAAAGTCAGCTTAGATAAATCTATGGAGTCTTTAACCGAAGAAATCTTGGCTTCAAACTTCTTAGGAACACTAATCAGCACTTTTTCTACTAGTCTCCTCTCCGGTAGCTTTTCACCAAGCATTCTAATTTGATTGACCACTCCCATCAACTTGTTAATGTATTCTTTAATAGTTTCAAAGTCCTTTATCTTGAGAACCTCAAACTCTCTTCTTAGATTTAGCACTTGCATTTGCTTGGTCCTTTCATTTCCTTGAAACTCCTCCTTTAAAATGTCCCAAACTTCTTTTGGAGAATCACAATTCATGACTCTTGTATAAATTTCATCTTGAACACAAGATTGAATGGCAAATAAAGCTTTGTACTT
>JANHAO010001499.1:0-32666 GCA_026873985.1 Saraca asoca
ACATTTTTCACCATCCCAAACAACCCCCCCCCCCCCCCCCCCCCCCCCTTAAGAAAAAAATACCTCACCCCCCCCCCCCCCCCCCCAAAAAAAAAAAAAAAAAAGAAAGAAAAGAACAATAACTAAATGGTGATGAATGTCATTATTTTTTGTAATTGATATTTTTATGCATCATAGAGCTAATTTTAGAAGTTAAATCCAATTTTTCAAGACCAAACAAAAGAGAAAAATTTCTCTTTTTTCATAAAAGATAATATTATGAAAAGTTTAAATTTTTTAGAAGTTGGATGTTTTTATTTTAAATTTGAAAACAAATGAATTAAATTAAAAGCAGAAATCTTTGTGTAAAATAGATAATCTTATTATTTTTAACTTTCAGTAAAATTTCTGCCTTTTTCCTGAATTATTGTTTTTTTTCCCCTAATTCTGTAAGTTTTGATACAGAAATTGCCTTCGCAAGTTCAACTTATTTCTCATCGAAGGCATAAATCATGATAAAAAACCCGTTCGGCCTGTCAAACCTAGAAATACAGAGGTAATGATTTGGTGTATTGCGGATCATTTAAATGACAAAGCAAACTGTGATACACGTAAGCAAAATGATTTTGATCACTGTCTTCATAATCTGAAAGTACCAGAATACCCCGTTCTCGCTACGTGGCAACATTCTACATCATCAACTGACTTTATATCCGAACTGAACCAAAGTATTTTTCGAAGCCATGAATATTAATGGAAATTCGGTAAGACCGCGAGCTTTAGCCTCTGCCCCTCCCTGTGAAGGTCAAGGATTCCAAGTCACACTTTGCCACCTTCGTTTGCCTCCTCCACCACCACTACCACCGGTACACCGCCGGCGCTGGTTGCGTTGCAGTAGGTCCATTATTTGCTAGAATTTTCTCGGTATAAAAGCAATGCCAGCACAGAAGCACTTGAACGAGGCTGCCGACGAGGACTTTCTGCAAGGTGAGAGAAACAATCATGAACAGCCGGAAGTTGAAGTTGGTACGTGTTATTTTTCTTAAGACCCATATGAAACAAGAGATTTCTGCAGATGGAATCAGTTACTTCGTGCATTTTCATCTGATTTCCTGTGGATTGTGCTGTTCATGATGTTCTTATTGTTGTCATGTTTCTTCTCAGAATCCGATCGAAGCCATTCATCGAGTAACGGGGATAGGGAAGAGTATGTCAACTGATTTGATGTTCCAGTTTTGTTTCCTTCTTTGCTCTTTGATTCGTTGCTAATCATTGATTATGTTATGCTACTGTTTGATTTTTCAACGCGTAGTTTGACTCTGGATCGGAATGGTTGGGTCTGTTTTTTATATTTACGTTGTCGCATTTTATGAGGCTTTTTGGAATAAGATGTGTAAGATTACGAGGCATTTGAGAGTGTTGCAGTGGTTTTCTCTAAATTTTTAGTGATGGATTCTCTCTTTGTTTTCTGGTTGTGGATGAATGACTCGGAATTACAGAAATGATTGTTGGAGTTCAGTGTTGAATTTTATGAGGGAGGTTGTCACTTTGACGGAGTTCGTATGTATGCATGTATAATGGATGTGTTTGTTCTGAAGTTGATAGGACTATTCCTGCATTTAGTACCCATCTTTTACGTGGTTAAAAATCATTTGTGCTTGCTGACAAAAATTATGACCATCTAGTTTGTTTGTATTTTCTATTTCCCTCTAAAATATCCGTTTAGGGGAGAAAATTCTGAAGAGGTAACTGAATGGGATCTGATCATACAGAACAAACGGTGCACTTTGCTGCAACCTTTGAACAAATGTTAATGAGAAATCACTTCTCATAATTCTTATCTCTGCTGTGCCATAACAGGGTTGTTTAAGAACAAAGGTCACTTGGGCTGTGAAGTTTTAAACTTTGGAAATTACGAATAGTTAGCCCCACATACTCTTCTTTATTCATGCAGAAATTTACCAAAAACTTCTTTGATGCAAATGTAATGTTTTACATAAGCAAGAAACATTTTTCTCTGGGGTGGAAATCATGGAAGCTAGGTCTACTCTGGCACTAAGGTTCTTTGGTTGATCCGTTGTTATTTCATGTATGACATCTGCATGAGCATGCTACTTTTCATAAGCGATAAACATTATATCAAAACATGCATGCTTATATGTCATTTTGCTCAGACATCATATGGTCTCCCAACTGAAAATCCTTATGGGCTTCAGAAGGGACCTCCTTATAATGTTTATCTTGCCTTTAATCCTTCATGTATCACATGCAAAGAGTGTAGCACGATTCTCTGAAAATTGTCTTTGTAGCTTTCTTTTCCTGCATTTCCTTTTTCTCTTTTATGATGATTGTTTTATGTTCAATCAGTTAAATAATATGAATCGTATTTGTTCATATGGTTGGTACAATGTCTTAAGAGTAATAGAAGTAATTAGACTAGAATTTTTAGAATTTGGCACTTGGCTATGGTCATCCCTTTCAAATATTAAATTATGTAGTTTCCTTATGCCGCTGTATTGTTTTTTTTTTTTTTTTGTAGGTATGTTGTTATAAAATTGTCAGATGTGCGCAAGGAAGTTCAGTGTCCCATCTGTTTAGGTAGGCATAATTTTCCTGACTATGTTTTAACGAAATGCTTTTTACTTTCCAACTGATGCTAGATTGCTTATAGATGCATAACATATTCTCTGCTACAAAATTTGGTGTTATTCTCAATAAATATAAAATACTTAGCTATTGTTACTGATCCTTTTTTTTCTTGTGAATCAATTGTTCTGGCAAGTTAAGTCAACAGTCAGTTCAGGATGCTTTTTATTTTGTCAGATCATTGTTATTAAGTGTTTTATTTTGTGATATTTAGCAATGGATAGATAATCTTTTGCAGTTCTGTAGTTATGATCTCCTTGTCTGTCCTGTCTTCTCTCCTCGCACATTTTTATGGCACAGAGATTTCTGTAACGTGGTCACCTCTAAGCTTGAGATGCTACTGGAGTTTTAGTCTATACGAAGTAAGAAAGAGGAAAAGGAGAATCTAAAGCTACCTTTATGTTATAGAGAATAAGGAAATATTGTCACCTTGGGTGGAATAGTTGGAAATTTCCCTGGTTATTTATGTTATTTTAGGTGAGATTATTTCTCCAGTGGTAGTCATTTGATAATTTTTCTGACATTATGCGCCTTAATTACAATATAAACGAACCATTCTGGTTGATACTTAATCCTAGAAAATCCGCATCAGGCTTCCACAGGAGTTGTGTACTTTCATTTGATACATCTGTACACAGAGGATTTTATTCATTATGTGGGACATAGTCATGAATCAGCAAGCTCATATTGTGAGACATAAATCACCACGTAGTGCGTGTCTGCAAGTGAACATAAAAAATGTATTATGCAAGTGATGATTGTAAGAGTACCCAATTTTTAAAACTAAATAATTTCTTACAGTTAATTTATCCCATCTGAATTCATGCTGCTTTCAATATTTCTGTGCATGCATGAATTGAATTCCTTGTTGAAGGATCAAATTTGCTGTAAACGTTGATTGATTTCAATTCATATGTGTAGGCATCATTCGAAAGACGAGAACTGTAATGGAATGCCTGCATCGCTTTTGCAGAGAGTGCATAGACAAATCTATGCGCCTTGGGTTTGTCCTCAAACTGTTTCCATTTATATATTGACTCATCAGTTATTTGTAATTGGGATAATCTTGGTATGTGTGATGAAATTTTTTCCTTTTTCTCTATAAATAAGTTGTACTGTTTTTACTGCAGCAACAATGAATGCCCTGCTTGCCGCACACATTGTGCTAGTCGACGCTCATTGAGAGATGATCCAAACTATGATGCCTTAATTGCTGCTCTCTATCCAGATATTGACAAGTACGAGGAGGAGGTAAGATAGATTTACTGCATTGTAGATTGAAAAATGTACTTCATCTGAATGGTAAAAAGCTTATTAGAGAGGTTCTGGCTTAGGAATTGGCTTTACATGAGGATGAGATGGCTCGCAATAAACAGGTAAGACTACTTAAAAAGTGTGGATATAATGATTTTCTAGCATTTGTTCCTTAGTTTAGAGTTTTAGCTTTCTTTTGTAAATTGCAAGATTGAATTCTGATTTTGCACCAGAGAGAGCAAATGTACCAATAGACAAACTCGTCATGGTATTGTGCTAAGCATTGGCCCTTGACTATGCAACGGAAAAATCTTGTACTTTGGCACGTGTTCTGAATATTTCATTCAGACCGTTAAAAGGTTTCAACATTTACAAGGATATGTTTTCATGTAGTGGACAGATCTTTGGTAGCATGTGAAGAGTATATCATCAAATATTAACCAATAAAATGCTTGATCATTGATTAATGGTCAATTTTCTGAATTTGTTTTCTGCAACATATTCACTTCCATTCTGAACATAATTTCAAGGGGTTGTATTTTGTGAGCAGATCCAAGCTTCAATTGCTCAGATTCTTCGGCGGCAAACAGAAGCACTGGGTAAGAAACGTAGTCCTAAAGCCACAGCGCCACCTTTTGTGGGCAGGTCACAGATTAGCTATCGAGCTTCACATTTGAGGGTGAGAAGAAATATTAGAGATGCAAGTGAACTTGAAGGATCTGATGACAATGAGGATAAGAATGATAATGAAGGAGGCAAGGGTTTGTCTTCTAGTGATGAGCGGACAGAAATAAAGCCAAAGAGATGCAGGAGAGGGCCTGAGGCACAATTTTCTCAGCATTCTACCCCCACTAGTGCAGATGGAGCTGGTGATGTCAGTGTTCATGATGCGAATAGAGATATCATAAGTCCATCTAGTACTCTGGCGTGGGGTAAAAACGGACAGCGGAGTCACACTCGAGTCAACGGTAAGAATGCTAGAAACAGTCGCATATCCAAATTGGTGGATCATCTTCGTAACTCAGAAGAAAATAATGAGGTATTTTTATTTTTTTTTCTAGAAGTGATCCTTTGAACTCTACTGGAAGCTGGCACAACCTGTTTGAGTTTCCATGCTAACTTTTAAATTGTGCTGCTAACTTTACATCTTTATCATTTATTATTTTTCTACTTGAGAAATTAGACTACCAAAATGATTGAATCAATGATTTGGTTTATATTATTTCAGTTGGATAGATATCTCATGCTTGTCTCTCTTGATGAGCAAAGAATACCAAGTTTGCAGCAACCATATCTTTGCTGCAGGCCTACAGTGTCAGTCAGACAGCTGTGCCAAGTTCGTCTCTTTCAAACCTAGAATAAAATTTTTATTATCTCTTCATTTTGATTCTAACTGTTTTGCTATCTACAGTATGTTGCACTTCAAACTGCGCTGCGAGAAGATGAAATCGAGTTGTGCTTGGTAAAAGAGAAGCAAGCCAGTATCATAAGAAATACAGGCATTGTAGATCCACTCAAAGATGAGTTGCAAGTTCTGGGAGAACAAGAAACTTTGGCCAAACTGATAACTGATAATTATAGCTGTGGCCATCTGGTAACCTCTTTTAAAGTGACTACACTTGAAGAATTATTTGCTTGCCTTCACCATTAAAGTGCTAATCCTCTCTCCAATTTCAGCTCATGGCATACAAGAGCAAGTTGTGGAATGCAAATGCAGTTGGCATGAGGTGAATGGAAAGCGATCACCTGAATTATTCTTTTCTCAGTGCATAATTATACTGAACAGGAAAAAAAAAATGTCAGGTAGTTAGTGATATCCTTTCTCTCTTTCCTTTCTGTTTATGTTAAAAAAATTGCTTTATTCTCATTACTGGAAGGGAAAAAAGAAGAGAGGCTGTAGAGTACATGGAAATGAGAATATCAGACTGCTGGGTTTTCTTACAATATTCACAAATGCTTTGGGTGAAGCATATATTACATGTGTAGTTGTGTTTATGATCCTTGAATGTTAAGTGTGTCTCGTTTTACAAATTTGGTGTTATAAACCAGCTCGAACATATAGATTGCATTGAGGAGGTTATGATCATTATCTGAAGTCTTATGTTAAATTATGCTTACAATTGTGTGGCGGAAACAACTCTAAAACCTTCAGTGCAGTTTTGAGTCATGGAAAAGAGGGAAAAAAATATATTTGTTATTTGTCCATATGATTTTGACTAGTTAGTTTTTTCAAGTCATAGTTGAGTTTGATGTCAAATTTAGGTATTTCTCGACTTATAAAAAATTAAAAGGTAGTAGTACTCAATTGTTCAATTTTATTGTAGTACCAGGACGTTTCCTGCTCCCTATAGATCACAGAATTCTTACATACAAGCTTTTTAGTTTTAGATTTGTATTTATTAACTACATTTAATCCTAGAAAAGTTCCCATGTTGCACCCAAGTGCTTTTGCTTCCCCTTTTGTTCTTTGGAGTTGTGTCTGCTAGGATTGAAGGATCAAGTGAAATCCGTGACGATGATTTCCTTTGGTCTTTTACTTAATTTAAGATACTTTTTTGAACTTTACTATATGTAGCCCTGTTTTTTGCCTCAAAATTCTCTGTTTGGTGGTGGGAATAACGTCCATGCTTGAAGCATAAACAAGAATGATACGTCCTTTGTTTTCACTTCTTACTCAGTCTTTGCTTCCCGCAACTGTTCCTTGCCAAATGAAAAAGGAATTCATTCTTGGAAGTTGTATTCTTCTCAAATATATACAATCAATTATTTTCAAAATGTAGTGTATCTATATTAATTCATTTTTCTTAAATTCACACCAACAATATTGGAAGAAGGTCAACGATATGCCCTGCAGTTGCAACTACTGATAAATTTTAATCCTATCGAAGTAGAAATTAGGTATTAATTACTATTTTCATATGTACATATGTATATTTTGACTGATAAAAAATTGTATCTTAAACCAATTTTATAATTTGAACTGAACTAAATGACTTGTCATAATATGAAAAAGAGAATAACACCTACTTCAAATACTAGGATTGGAATGAAAAAAGCTAAACACAATCCCATTTTGAAAGTGTATTATGCACAATCCTTGATAGGTTGTGAGATTTATAGAATAGAATTGTAGATTTATAATTTGAGGAAGAATATCTTCAAAGGAATTTACACAACAGAATTAAAACGGAATTACGTTCCATCTATTACATGGATAATAACAATTTCTATGTTCCCTTATCACTTATTGATTATCAATCTGCAAAGATCCAGAAGTCTAAATTATTTTCATGCATTTCACCCTACGGGATGCTATTAAATCATTAAATGGCTTTAATATCGCAACCACTTTAAAGTTAAAATTGGGTAACCAAAGTCTCGAAGATGCAATGTCACATACTTTAAATTGGGTACTATAAACTCAAACAACTGTACAACTAACAAATGAAAACCTTGTGAATGTTTTTCCTTATCCAACATGTGAATACCATTAAAGCTCATCTAATTCCCTCCACTAAATAAACCCCATCAAGTCCCACACCGCTCCAATTCAATCTTTTCACGTTCGATTTTATTCCTCTAACATCATCTCTACTAAAGAAATCTCAAAACCCCATTTCCAGAATCATGCACAATTTTCCTTTCTTCTTCTTCCTCCAAATCTCTCATTTTCGTGAAGGACATGTCCTTTTTTCTCCTCAAGAATGCTTTCGGAGCCAAGAAGAAGAAAGGCTTCCGAACTTTCTGCAACAACGACGGCTCAACTTCCACACTCAACCAACAAGACATCTCTAACAATGGGAACATGACCAACAACCAAGGTGACTTGCCAGGCAAGGCAAGTTCCCCCTTCTTGCCGGACGAAAATCCGAGGCAAAGCACACCAACGTTGGAAGAGATGATTCTGCAATTGGAACTCGAGGAAGAGATTGCAAGAAAAGCAAAGCTCAACGAGTACAGCGGAATTCGGGGAAGAAGGTCATGTGTGAACAATTCAGATATTTTGAGATCCGCCAGAAATGCATTGAATCAATATCCCCGATTCTCGCTGGACGGCAGGGATGCCATGTACCGATCATCTTTCGGGAACATAGAAGCAAGAAAATCTGTTTGTTGTGACAGGATTTTAGGAGGAAGGTTACTAGAAGAGGAGATAGACATTAAGTTTGTGTCTCTGCCTTCAACTTTGGCTGGGGAGAGTGTGGTTTGGTGTAAGCCTGGTGTTGTGGCCAAGTTAATGGGGTTGGAGGCCATGCCGGTGCCGTTGAATAGCAAAAAATCAGGCGGAAAAGAGAGGTTGGATAGCCATATGAGGAGGAAATTTGAGAGGCATGATTTGGAGAGAAGGTTGGCAATGGAAATGCATGGTTATGGTGGAATTAGGAGAAATCATGCTGGTTGTTGCTCTAGGAATGGGTATTGTATCATGAAGCCGGTGGCATTGGAGCCTCCGGCGGGTTCACCGGCCGGCCGTTGGCCGCGCCGGAGATATGTGTAGCATTCACAGCGCAGTGAAAACTTTGTAATTTAACCAAGGCTTGTTAATAATATTATGCAAGTACTTATATGCCTCAAATGGCTCTTAATGACAATTATCACTTTATATGCATTTGAATGATTTGTCTTTCCTTTTTTTCTTTCGTAGGCAAACACTTACATTTTGATTACATCAAGCTTATTGATTCTAATGGATGTATAATGTAAATTTTGTAATGTGAGACAATTCATAGTAAGGGTGAAGCTGATTCTTCAAAATCCAAAGACTGATTTGCAGTTTTTTCTAGGCTGTATGCATGGTTGTTTAACATGGTGTGCAAAATGTCTGACAAATTTCTGACCTATTGTCTTCATTTTCTCTTGGATCAAAGGAAATTTATGAAACTGAGAAACATTACATGAAGTTATTTTTGGTAAACTGCAGATATATAAACCATAAGAGTTCAACTTAAGAGGAATGAAAGAAGAAATTTATAGTTCGGTTTTGAAATTGTATTCATAATAAAATTTCACCACAAAATAGAATAAGCTTGGATAATTTATTTAATATTTATTCAATTTAAAGAATTGTTTAAATTTTTTGAGAGAACAGAGAAGTTGGATATATTGTAAATAGTAAACTAGTATAAAAAGAAACCATCAATCTTTTCATTTTATGTAAGATGTGTTTGGAATCTATTTTTCTAGAATTCAATACATTTTAGTCGATAGAAATGATTTTTGTAAATTTATAAATGAATTCTATTGTTTAGAAATTATATAAAAAATAATGATTTCAATTGATTTACAAATAAATTCTCTTATTCGAAATATATTAAAAAATGTATAAAATTTAATTAAAAGGTAAATTTTGATTTTATCATAATAAATAAATATTAGAGTGAGGATAAAATTATCTATATAACATGCTTTTGATGTCAAATGAAATGAATTTTAGTGAATTTCTTAATAAATTTGATGGATTTTATAATAGTTTTAACTAAAACAAGAATTATAAATGAAATGAATTCTTCTTTTAACTTAAACCTAAATATTATTTAAAAAGAAATTCATTTTAAAATGGAATGAAGTCTTGTGTGTGTTTAGCATACAAAGAAGTTATCTTTTAAATTCTTGACTTACTCAAATAACTTTTTGTTTCATATTTTAGATGTCTTTGATGTATTAACTTTTTAGGAAAACAAAAAAAACTCTTTTTTAATAAGTCACTCTAAGTAGCATATGACTTATTAGAATAGAACTTTCAATTATTTTTTTTTTCAATTTACCCATTTTCTTTTGCTTAATTAACAAATCATGTCCTAATTAATTAGAAATCCTCATTTTCAATACTTATTTTTTTTTTAATATCACACTATTTTTAATACTTAGTGTTTTTAACAAATCCAAAGTAGGACAAAAAAAATCACATATCATTATATATTTGATATATATCTATTAATTTAACATAAATAAATGTATTATATCATAAAATATAATTAATTAAAATTTAGATAATTTTATTCTTATTTTAAATATTTTGATTGTATAAATATATTTTTATCTTAAAATAAATACAAATTAATTTATTCTAGATACTATCTATAAATATTAACATGTCATTTTACATTTATAAATTAATTTAACAACTAATTTCACAAAACAATGAGTAAACATGTCAAACTGACTCCTTATTTTTAGCCATTCCAAATCCAAGGTTAATGAAACTCAAGTTTCCCACTTAAATAATAAGCTAAATAAACTTAAAGTTCCACAACCCAAAGACCAATTCAACAATTCCAATTCTTAATCCTAACAATTGGTCAAAATATAAATGCATTAACAAATGCAACCTTGATGACCATAAATTATGTATAATCAGTTTCACCTTTCATCATCGAATACATTTAGGCAATTGCAATATTTCTATTTTTCACACCTAGGATTGAGTTCTTTTAAAATGTAAGATAAATTTTATTAACTGTTGATAAGAAAATTAATGAATCAGAATTTAATAAATAATAAATAATTAAAAAATAATTTTTAAACTTATAATTATTTATTCCTTTGATTTTTTTATCAATGATTATAATTATGTATTTTATTTTCTTAAAAAAAAAATCTCTTAATTGTAAAATGCATCATAGAGGTTTTATATGTGAGCATGTCACCTGTAATTTTTAACTTTAAATAGCTATATTTAAAGCCATGTTTATAATTTACCTTGTCATGTTCATTTTAGATTGCTGGAAAAGGAAGTTGAGCGGAAAGCTTCTTCCGAATTGAAATTCAGTCTCACCAATGATTACAATACATTCATTTGTCATTTATTCAATGCTTTACACTGCTTTTAATTACTTTAGCCATTTTTTTATTTTCTGACTCATATTTCAACGGAATCACCCTTCACTTTTCTTAAGAAGTTAAAAACAAGTCCTTCAAACTGGATTTTAAGGATGTGGATCCCTTGAATTTTTAAGGAAAATTAAGAGAATAAATTTAAGACAGATAGAATGCAATTTTTCATTTTGAATCTCACAGTTTTTAATATAAATTTAGGAAAAATAGAACACAATCTTTCACTTTTTTTTGTTTGATATAATAATTAGAATTATCAATAATCAATTATAGGTTTAAATTGATTATAACACTTTTTAGTGATCTTTGAGGACATTTTTAAAATCTTTCAATAATTATTATAGGTAATAATTTCAATTAAATAAAAAGCTATTTAAAATAACTTTTATTTTAATCAATATTATAGAAAAAAAAACATTAAAATTTGTAGTCATATTACATTTCTTATGTTGTCTTCCTTATCATTATTTCAACAATAACAATAAAAATTCCATTTTTTATTAGCCTTTTTAATAAACTAATATTAAAAAATAATTTTTTATACATTATCTAAATAAAAAATAGATTATATACAATCAACTATTTCACAATCTGTTATCAACAATTAATACCTTCACTACACCAAACAATGTAATTATGGATTCCACCAAAAGTGCGGTGCATTAGTTTTAGAATCTTCTAATTTCAAAAATCATTTTGTTTAATCTCCTTGAAAGCTTAACAAAGATTAAGAGTTCTTTTGGAAACAATAAATGATTGTCCACAATTAAACAAATATAAACAATAACCTTATAATATTAATAATTTAGCAAGACAACGAATAATAATTAATCAAGGCAATATAATGAGCTAAAAATAAATGAGTAAGGAAAGAAAAATTCAAATGTCCATTTATACTAATTTTCCTTTGAAGGACGCTTTTAAGGTGTACATTCACTTTCAAACTCCAATCCAAGCTCCAATCCATTAAAAAAAACTTCGAGTTTGCATAGGCACTTGAAGAAGCCTTTATACACCAATTGTTCAACCACAATTATCTATCCCTTTCAGACCCTCACTCAAAGAAAAGAAATAAAAAGTTCAACCACTCATTTACCGTAAGTTAGGCTACCCCTAAAACACCCAAAGTGTTTGATTTAATTACACAGAGAAATTTGAGAAAAAATACAAATGTTCTAAATATAGAGACAAAGCTCAATAGGAATAGGATCACTCGAGTTTAGCTCAAATCAATGAAAGATTTGAAGAATAAATGAAAATGAAGGTGTTTGCCTTTGAGAGAGTGTGTTTCCGTATTGAGAAAATAAAGTAAAATGTATATTTATAATAAATCAAAATTCTATTTAAAAAACTAGCCGTTATGTACAATTCTACTTGTACAATCATGATCGCGAATTTGAAAATTGAAAAATGAGTAGACTCGCAAGTAGAATCATGAGACTCAATTTTGAAGCGCTCGATTCGAATCGTAGCATTTCAGTTCATATTGCGAGTTTGCTTGCAAAATATTGAAAAGTTACAGGATGTTTTGTAATGCACTTAAGCAAAATTGCGAGTATGATCACGAGATAGGATTTTAAAAGAGTCGATTCGAATAGTAGGAATTTAGTTTAAAATTATGATTCGAATTGCAAAGTTTAAAAGCTTGCCCTATTTCAACAAGCATAATTGTGAAATCAGCGTAAAAATGCTCGAGTCGAATCATGAGTCCTAGAGAAGAGATTTGCAAATATTTTATAGGACTTTCACTTATTTTAGTAGGTTTTAACCTTATAAAAACACTCGCAAAACTCAATTTTTAACCAAATAAATATGACAAAATATTTAGCATTAAGTTGGAATGTTTTGGGTATAATTTTTCAAAGAGATTGGTTAAGAAAGCAAAGGCAAAAACTTTCTAAAAACATTTTCAAATTTAAGCTAAATTTAATAATCCTAAACCTTTACAAAATAAAACAAGAAAATACCTAAATTAAGTCTTCAACTTAAAGTCTATACCACCTCCGGATAAACCATTAAAAGATAATCAATAAGATTTAAAAGATAATCAATAAGATTTAACTAAAATAGTTTGTTTCTTTCGAGAAAATATTTTGTTCAATTTGAAAAATTAGGAGTTAAAGGATAACAACCAAGTCCATATTAAACAAAGAGATGGATGGCTGAAATACATTAATACACTACCTGAGAGGTTAAAACTAGTTTATGTGGTATTATTTTTGTCACCTTCACTCGTTATGATAATTATAAAAGTGACCACATATCTAATGGATTAATTAATTGAACTTGCAAACTATAGTAATACTTTTAAAATTTATATTATTGTTTTTAATTTTTTTTAATAATATATTTTTTAATATTTGTAGTAATTAATTGTTAATTATATATGTATATTACAATATCAACAACTCAAAATATCAGGAAAAATGTATGAAAAAAAATCCATTTATATGTGACCGATCATATATACAAATGAGTTTATATTCTACAATATAAACTAGTGCCACAGGAAATAATTATAATAAGAAAAAGTAGAAAAATGCTTCAGGAGTCAAGTGGTGAAATGCATAAGGTGGCAAAAATTAAGAAACTATTCTTTAACTTGAAAAATAAAACAAAAGTCGGTTGCACTGATTGAGTTGTTGAGAAAATTGAAGTGAGTCGGTGAGAAAATTGAATTGAATGAACTCTCATGATGAAATAAAAAGAGAATAAGCCATGAGAAAGTTCATAATTGTTTCAAGGGCTAATAAAAGTTTTAATACTTATAATTTTTCTGAATTTATAATTCAATTTTTATAATTTTATTTTATATAATTACATCCTAAAATTTACAATGAATTATAATTAAGTTCCAACAATCAACTCATAAAAAATTTAAGTAATAGCATCACTTATAATTTAGTTGAGATTCATTTTTTTAGTTCTTTTATCATTTTTCATCAATAATTTCAGAAAAAAAAAACTTAACATTTTTAATCTTTATTAAGATGAAGATTTTTTTTTATTTTCTAAAGAAAATAATTAAAATAATTTTTATATAATAATTAAAAGTTAATAAATGAATTTGGTAAAGTAAACATAACAAGTTAACAAAAATAAAATATTAATACATAATTTAATAAACACATAAGATTTTATTAATTAGATTTAACATAAGTTAATAATAAAGATTTAATTATAAATAATTATAAAATTTATAATGTAATTATACAAAATAAAATTATAAAAAATTTAATAAACTTATAAGAATTAAAACCTTTATTAACGCTCTTCTAAAATACAAACTACATGTAGAAAAGTGTATTTAACATGCTAAAGCTAACAACCATAATGCATGATTTAACTCCATTACTTTTAATATGGAAAACAGTAAGCAATCAATACAATCACTTTGATACACTCTAAAAAAAAAAAAAAATTCACCAATACGTATTTCTACAATTTTTTTGGTTAAAAAGTGTAATTTTTTCAATAAAAATTCAATATTTTTTTGAAAATTTTTTCTGACAACTTTAAATAATAAAATTATATATTTTTTTATATATTTATTACATGTAAAATCTTTATCATGTAGTGAAATTTCAAAAAGGGTGGTCTTCAAAACCTTAAGTAAAAACTAAAATAATGAAAATAATTTTTTTCTATTTTTAATTTTTAGTCTATTTTAAAAAATATTTTCAAGAAATATTTTTAATAAAATCAAATTAATCATGTTTCTAATTTTATTTTCTATTTTTATTAAAAATAAAAATAAGAAATTATTAAATCACCGTAAGGCATTGATACCTATGCTGGATAATAAATGGAAATGGCACATGTGAGTTGTTGGAATCTGCCGCAAGTGTTTTTTTTTTTTAATTTTTTGTTGAACTTGCTCTAACCATGATATTTGCAATTTCTTTGAATTGCAAAAGTTGCCCAAGGTCAATTGGGTCAATGCATATTAGGAGGCTCAAATCCAAAATTCTTATTTACTATCCTAAATATTTGAATTTGTAACATTGTTGACTCAGCAAAAATAAGGTAGCGGATTGGGAGTCAAAGTTGCATGTAAAGGTGTATATGCGCCGGACGATCCTCCCAACCTAATAGCCCAATCCTTATCAATAGAGGATCTGAACTCTTTCTTTAAGGCTTAGTTATTAATTGATATTTTTTTTATGATCTTATTAATATTTGGGTTGGTTTTGGATTATGTTACTATTAATAATGTCAACTCGATCCAATCCAATTATATGCATAAATTTTAATTGATATAAATATATATTAAAAAATAACATAATTATTTTTAGGAGAAAAATACTTAATTTAGTATAATTAAAAATTTTAAATGTTCAATTATTCTATTATTTATATAAATTTATACTTTTTTATGTCAAAATTTTAATTTTTATTTAAAATAATAACAAAAATAAATATAATTAAACTTTTGGGTCAGGGACTTGGACTTTATATAATTTTAATTGGCTCGGATTGGGAAAACATTTTAAAAATAATTTGACTAAACTTAAGCTTGGATCATGCATTTCATACAATTATATATAAGAACCTAACCCGAAAGTCAAATGTCCCAATTTATGTATATCTCTAGTTGCATAAACTTGTGCAGACCATTGATTCAATAAAATGATTGGATTAAGATCGGATTGATTAAATTGAATGGTCGAATCGATTGACATATTTTTATATTTATAAATATATATGATAAAAAGTTTAACATATCATATTATATATATTTTTTATTAATTAAGAATAGATTAATGCTGTGAAATTTAAAAAAAAATTAGGAAGTCTTAAATTTATTTGCTTAAACTTCTATTACATAATTATGCAAAATAAATATATTTTCACTATTATTAATTATAACAACACATATAATATAATTTAAATTAAATTAATACACATTTTGAAATATGTGATGTTATATATATATGTAAATATGTATTTTATTTGTATACAAGTAATTGTGAAAGATAAATATTGATTATATCATATTTTTTTGTACAATATGTATCTATAAAAATAGTAAATATATGTATATATAATATGTATGAATAATAATAAATAATGTGATATTTATAAATAATAAATATATATAACATTTAGACTTATATAATGAAAAGAAATAGTTGATGTAGTGGTCCATCAATAAATTGCTAAATTGCATTTATTTTATAAATAGAAGTGTAAACTGGATTTGTATCGGGTTATATGGGTTTAGATAGGTTCTCATTGGGTCAAAGTAGACCAATTGTTGAAGTGGGTTTATGGTTCAATTCATACCATTTTAAGTTCTAGATTCTAGTTCAACCAGTCAGGCTGGACCGGGTTTGAAAATACTGCATATGTGGACTTGAAAATATTCCTAATCCTACCATAATAATAATTAGAATCTCAATACTACCTTAATATTTCCCATCTACGGAAATGCAGAATCGTTAATGATGACGACAAGGAGGTCCACTGATGACTTCGTTGTACCGTTACCGTTAACATTTTATTTTCTTTAATTATGCTAATTAAAAATTCACATCTCCCAATTAAAATTTTTTTTCCTACTACCACTAATAATTTGTTGTCGAGCGTCAATTAGGCAGATTTTTTTTTTTTCCAAAATAGATCACTTGGATTAGGACAAAAATTTTCCCTTCATGGCTAATATTTAGTGCATGCGAATTTAATAATAAGGCAAAAATCATTTCTTATTGTATATATTTACACTACAAGAAGAAAAAAGAATCAAGGATTAAATATTAAAATTTTGTAGAACATATATTATTTTTCAATTTTTAAATGAATTTTTTTAGAATTATGATAAATAAATATAAATACATCAAAAATTGGTTAGGTTGTCTACATAATCATTTCTGCCAATATCGCAAATTATTAAATACAAAAATTTCATATGGATTAAAATATTATGTAGTTAAATAAGTCAAGAATCAAAATTTGTAAATATTAAATTTTATTTTATTCTTTTAAAAATCAAATATGCTTAAAATTAGTTACAGTAATGAAAAGCCTGACATGATTTAAAGGAATTGTCACATTAATATTAATTAAATGATGACATGAAAAAAAACTTAGATTTAAAAACTAAATAAATTTATTAATATAATGAAGGAAAGATATTGTTTTGTTTTGATCAAATAAGAAGTTGGAAAAGGATAAATAAATAATACTACTTTTTCTCTTGGCGGCTCCATCTTTATTATTTTTTGCTCTCATTTTGTAAAATAAATAAATAAAATCTTAATTCTTTATCCGAAAAGTTGCATGTAAATTTTATTAAAAGTTAAACAAAACCTTTATTAACAATGTAAAAATCTAATACTTGTTATCATATCTAATATATTAATTCTCCTTTAAATTTTAAATATGATTATTATTTTATAAATTTTAATATGGTATTGTGCTTTTAAAACAAGATAATAAGAGAATTAAGGGAAGAATATTTGTTTGCTTTATTTATACTAAAGGATATTTTTAATCTATGCCCCAATGTTCAATTTTATCTTTAGAGAGTTTAAGGATGATAAAGTTGATCGAACAAAAAAATTTTATTTTTTAGACAATCTAGAAACTATTTTGTTCAAATTAAAATTTGGTTTTAAATGTTATTTTTTAATATCCAAATGACAATTTCATGAAGCCACAACAACTTTTTCATTATTAATTTAATAAATTGAATAATTATGTGATTCAATTGACTCAAATTAAAATATTTGATAATGATAATGAGAAAGTTAATTTTTGAAGAATAAAATTGAGAAAGTGAGTATCTTTAAGAAAGAAACCTTTAAATTACTCAATAAATAATTATTGTCAAAAATATTTTTATGTACTATACACACTGTTTCTGCATTTCCATTCTACCCTATCAACCAAATAATATGACTTAAGTCATGTACTCTTTATTAACCTATATTTTTACCAATTAATAACTCATTGAGTTCATGTTTTGTGCGTTATTTAAGCTACATTAAACTCAATTTGTTTTTTTCTACTAATTTGATTACTTAGTATTCTCATTCTAAAAAACATGATTAATTAATTCTCTCAGTCTATAACAATTTTTTTTTTTAAAAAAAATATATGATTATCAAGAAATATGACAATCACATAACTATGTTTTCACTACTTAAATTAGACACATAAATCAATTAATAATTATTGTATATAATCAATTATCGTATCATCAACCTTCACTCTAGTTGAAATTCAAATGCCTAATCAAATTGTATAAAAGAGCCTTTCTTAAAATATACTAGAACAATAAAAACAAACTAACGTTGTCAATATACAATTATGAGTGTTAATAGATAATAAATTAATGATAGTTAAGGTTAATTTTTTAAATACAAGTTCTATCATCTTTATTTAAAATAGCCCAATTAGTTTCAACATAATTCATGTGTTTTATTACATACCATAGACTATAGATGAACAACATAACAATTTAATTATATATTAAGGTGGTCTTTGTTCTTATTTAATTACGAAAAATTATTAATATATTAAGGTGGTTTTGTCCACCTAATACATTATAGCTGGAAAAGAAGGATATTAGTACTAACGTTTTTTAAAATTGTTGCCGAGCCAACCATCCATTCTCATTTAAGGCACAAAAAGCCTAACAAAATCTGGTTGTAAGACTATCAACATTAAGGTCGACTCGTTTAACATATTTACCTTACTTACTCTTTTTCAAAAAATAAATAAATTCAATTAAGATATAAATAATATTTATTTATTATTAAAAAAATTCATATCTTCAATTATTCATATTTTAAAATTTTATTTAAAAGTAAGTTATCATTTTATCTTTAAATTTTTTATATTATTAAATCTATGCAAATTACGAAATTATTTAGTGTGCCATTCTACTTAAAAGAAATTAAATACTAAATATTTAAAAGAGATCACCTAATAAAAAATAAAGATAATAATTATAGTATAATATTATATGTAATATTAAAATAATATTATAAATTAGTATAATCAGATAATTTATTGTAAATTGAATTATCAAATATCAAATAATATTATTTGCTCACTAGTTTAAATATGTGATCATATTATTATTGAACTTTAATGTAACACTTAAATTATCAGTGAATTTATTATTCTGTGGATCTTGTTTGTCGAGTTACTGATGCTAAAAAAGTTATTCCAGTCCATTTTCACAAGCAGAAGTCTTATTCTCATTTTATATGTTATTGTTGTTATCCCATTAAGATAACAGACTTTAATCTAATGATGATATTTAAGATAAAGAGGAGTTCATTTCTTCTTTCAAGCAGAAAATCATGAATAGGGATTATGTATAAGGTTACAGATATAAGATTATTTTCAAAGTGTGTGTTCAATTATAGAATTATTATCTTATACATAAGTAGCAGACCCACGTGGGGCCAGCGGGGCTCAAGCTCCCACTCAATTTTTTTTAAATATATATTGTAATACTAAAAAAAAAAGTAATAGAAGGATTAAATTGAAAATTCAGTAGGGACTAAATTGAAAATATTCTTTAAAGATGGGCTCTAGTGAATGGAAGTAGAAAATTTAGGGGTTAAATTACAAATTTCATCATTTTGGCGAACAGGCCATGCCCTCACTGATAGGAAATCTTGTGTCTGCCCCTGCTTATACATATACATATTATAAAATATAATTATATCTGAATAATTTGATAATTATAATTATTTTTAACAATGATATTAGAATTTGATTAATTATGTTCTATAATTATACGTGTGAAATTTTGTTTTAGAATTTTTTTTAATGATGAATTTGCAATTGTTCTTATTTGTTTTGTATTGAAGTAACTGACCGTAAACCATTGGAATTTTATTCCATACGACAACTCAATTATTTGACCTAATTTTTTTTTACTGCATAAAATTGCAAGGGATGAGAAACGAATTCTGGAGCCTTTTATCTGCGATCTGATATTGATGTTTCCGCTACGTGGAACCCATATACAATGACTATCGCAAATTGAGGCGAAATTGGTTGATGGAAAGTTTGCATTTGCATTGACGCATGTGCATTAGGTTGATGAACTTCTCATAAGAGATGACTCCTGTGACATTGCTTTGCAGCGTATTGAGAAAAGGTGCCTTTATTTACTGTTCAATTGCATTCTCTAGATTTTAAACTTGTGATTACTTTTTTTTTTTTTTGCCCCATCCGAATGATTACGTGTATCACAGAGAGGCGTGAAGTAAATTACGATATCTCAAATTTTTATATCAAAAATAAATATTTTTTTTATTATTTAAGTGAGCTAATTTTATTTATTTATATGAATTTTACATCTTTCTAATTTTAAATTCTCTATTTTTTAAAATTATTTATATGAGTACAATTTATATATATATGTATGAAATAATTTTTTGTTTAAATTATTAATGATTATCTTTATATGATTGAGATCATGTTAATTTTAAAACTTGTTACATAAAAAATATTGTGTAAATAAAATTATATATTACCCATTCATATTTTGAGTATGATGAGACATAAATTTTAACATTATATGCAAGTTAGGTCAAAGTTATGCCACTCTAGAATTATTTTGTTCATGATGTATGCTCTTATGCTGTTTTAATATATGGATTTGGAAGAAAAGGTTTGTGGCAATATCTTTATCGCTGTCTAAATGGCATGGAAAGTAATCGATGTAAACCCAATGCCATCCAGGCATTAGAATTCCTAGATGTTGTTGTCTGTAACATGTATTTCCATTATCACTGTCTTGAGAGTAGATCACAGGAAGTCATATCTCTGTTGTTAAATGGCACTTACTATATGATGATGCTTATTAAGTGAGATAACTTTATTTTGAAATTTATGTCAACTTCATGTTTTCCTAATTTTTTTAAGTGTGTTCTTTATTTTGGGGAACTATTTGTGTGAACATAATTTATATATTTATATGATATTTTCTTTCCTAAATTAGTATTGATTATTTTTGTGTGATTAAAATTATATTAATTTTAGATTCAATCATATAAAATATTAAAGGAACTAAATTGTTAATTATGTGTATATTTTGGATAAATGACAAAATATAACATTCTAACGTTATATCATATGATTTAATGCGAGGTGAAAATTTACATAAAATTAATTTTGAAAATCTCAAATTGAGCTATATAGATGGGTTATTGATAATGTGCAAAGATGAGCATCTAAATAAGTTGATAGGAGGATCAACAGATAATGATTGTGAAGTATCATGGGATATATTATAGCTCTCAAAGTAAAGGAGAAAATTTCTGAATACTATTTTTATCTTATACAATTATTATTAAAATTCCTTAATATAAATTTTGTGTGATTAAGGATCCACTTATTGTACTCTCTGAATTTTCTATTGAAATCTTTTATATTAGATTCTCATTTACTGATGCATAACATATTTATCATACTCTCAATTTTGATACTATTTATTTGTTGAAATAATTTGATAATGAAATTATGTTGTTGCTTGAGAATTTATTGTTATTTATAATTTGGTTAAGTAATTGAGAACTCGTCTATCATGAGATTAATTGCCTTTTGTGGTGATTAAATGAACAGTTTTTAGAAGAGCAATATATTGATAATATATTCACTTTATCGGTATAATATTATTAATATATTTTTATTATAGTATGAATAGTAGATTGGATATTGTGATTCTGTAATTTTAAATGCTTTATTGGTGTTAAATTTTATAAGCACAATATTCAATCTTGTACTATGTTCTAAAATCTTAAATATCCTATTAGTATTAGATTTTAAAATATAATATTATTTTTAATTGACTTATTTATTTACTATAATTCGAGACCCTTATGAGGGATTACAATGAAGAAGAGGTAAATGAAAATTGTATACTTTCTAATTATTATGAGGAAATATGTAGAATGATTGCATTTATACGCATCATGAATATTTATAATGAATAAATTTTGATGACATTCCTCCAGCTTTTTGTGCCTATATAATTTATTTCTATCATTATTTTTATGAAATCAATTATGAGGATTAGGAGTCTCTAATTTTTTTTTTTTACTTTCATAAATTGATTATAATAAATACTTCTTATGATTGTGTATCCACCTATCGTGAAACCAATTGTAATCAATTTTTGTGTATGAAAGCTTATGTTTAAAAATATTATGTGAGAGGTTGATATGTGACATTGATATATTAATTTATAATGGTAATGTTTAGTTTTGAAAATATTATTTTGTCAAGTTTACAAAATCAATGAATCTTTTTAAGTTACATTATTTTTGGCACTATTAATGTTGATATTTAAATTTTATTGAATTCGTTCCTATTGGCTAGTTTGTTAAACTTGACAAACGATTTAATAGATATTTAATAAAGATCTAGTATATCTTGCTTTTGATTAGTCGTGATGAGGAAATATTTTGATTATATTTGTGTGATTTATGAATTATATACATAATGGATATACCTTATTGGTATAATGTTATTTGCTATAGTTATGAGATCCTTAAAATAAGAAAAATGAAAAATCTCTTAAAATAATATGATACTCCTTTTTTTTAATGGAATGTGATCCTCTTTTGTGTGAGACAAACTTTAAAACCTAGTTTTTCTTGAGTTAGGACAGAGTGATACGTCTATTTATTTGACATGAATCAAATATTGTGAACCATATTATGATCAACTTTTACTTGTCTAGAATTTTCAATGGTTCATTTTGAAAAATCAAGTTCCATATTTTTTTTGGAAAAATGTTGGAGACTCAATTATTATTATATCCTCATAATGACAGTAAAATAATAAAGTGTGATTGGTTTCATGTGCTCATGCTATTAATGGCATAATTATGTGCTCATATATATTTTGTTTATGTTTAATTCATTATGGAGTGAGGGTTCAGTCTCCTATGAAAAGGGGGAAAGTTCTAATTGTGTTTAACCTATCAATTAATGATCCTTGGTTGATATGTGTTTGTGACAGTATGAGATACTATTTTGTTATTAAAGTCAAATAGACATTCATAGTTACCTCAGTAGAACATTATATTCACAAATCCTAATTGTGTTTAACTTGGTAATTAATGATTCTTTGTGGATATGTGATTGTGACAGTATGAGGTGCTACTTTATTACTAATGTCGAATAGACATTTTTAGTTACCTCAGTAAGATGTTGTACTCACTAATCGCAGTTGATTCACTTTATATGGTGAAATAACTATGTTTAAGTTGTCAAGTATAAATCTTTTATGGATATGCGATTGTGACAATAAGAGGTGCTATTTTGTGATTAATGTTAAATAGACATTTATAGTTAGCTTATTATGGATAACAGAGTTTGATATTTTCTAGTGGGCAATAATTTGAATTAGGTCTTAATGTCTAAAAGTTTATTGTTATATGTTTATGTTTTAACAACTCTACTATTTCATGTTTCTCTCATGTACTAATGCTATCTGAGAGAATATTCGATAAGTTTTTTACTTATTTTAAATGGCTATAGAACTCCACTACTGAAAGGCTTTTACCTTTTTGAATACTGTTGGCTCAAATGGATTGTTTGCCTTATGATATATTGTGTTAGTGGGAGTGTTTATGTGATAATTATATCATGTTGATAACCATGAACTATATACCCATTTATAAGTAGGTTTTTTACCATTTAGAATACCATCGACTCAAATGGGATTGGTTTAGCTTTATGATATCTTGGATCAGTGAGAGTATATATGAATGACTAATATTGTCATAATAATATTTCGTTTCCATATGTTATTGCTAAGTACAATTGTTATGAAATCTATGGCACACTATTTACTTATAACATAGAGACATTTTGACCTAATCTGAATTTTGTTGTGTTGACATATGTTGTAAAGTCTTATAAGTGCATCTGAGGCAGATGCTATGACCATTATGGTGAGATTTACATCTGATCACATTTATTGTTAAGTCTCTATTCTCCATATTCACTTTGCATTTGGTTATGGAAATATAAGTCTTAGCATGTGTGACATTAGTGTCCTTATTGGATATGATGGTCCGCATGTTAAACATCTATATTCTTATTCTTAACTGATGATTATATGTGCCAAATCATTACTTGACATTCATTATTGTGGTTATAATCCATAATATTATTTTTTCTTACCTATGCTATCTAAGTGGGAGATTGTTAGAATAATATTGTGAACTAACATAGTCTGTCAATTTATTACAAGTTGGATTAGCAAATTTCAAATAATATTATTTATTTACCAGCTCAAATATGTAATCATATTGTTATTGGGCTTGAGTCAGTCAATTTATAGGTCTCTGATAAGTTAATTTAAGCTAGAAAAGTAAAGTTGTTAGAACCGGATTTGGTAGCAAGTGATAATAGGAAGGTATAACTAATCCATGATCAAATAAAGGCGGTTCAAGATTAACAAAAGTTGTGTTTGAATAGGAAAAGAAGAAAATTATAATTTGATGTTGACTTACCAACTAAGATGCCAGGGATCCGTCTGGTATTCCAAGTTTTTATGTTGAGGAAATAGGTTTTGAATAAGTCTCATGTTGTTAGGAAAGAAATAAAGCTAAACACTAAATTATTATATGGAGAGCAACCAATAGCCGTTCTTGATTGACAAGTTCAAAAACTAAGATCAAGGGAATTTCCATGGTCAAAGTAATGAGGGGACAATATAATGAGCAAGAGACCATGTGGAAATTAGAATTGAGATACGAGAGAAATATTTTTGATTATTCGGTAAGGAACAAGTATAATGAATATTTAGTACATAATGTTATCTATGGAAGTTGACTTGTTGTTAAACCTACTATCGCTGTTCAAAATTTAAGGATAAATTCTTTTAAAGGGGGAGAATTGTAACATCCTGAATTTTCTAAAATGAATTTTGGTAATAGAATGACTCTTTAGAAAATCCAAAAAGGGGTAAATTTGAAGAATTTGAGAATTTTGAAACTATAAGTGTTGGAATATGAAGTGATCAAACGTGATGAAAATGGATTGTATGAATGATAGGAATTTTTAGAAAGTGGAAGTTCTCAATTCGAGTGCTTATAGAGCAAAATTTATGTTTTCAAAATTTAATTTTTGAAAAACTTCAGAAAGATTGAAAATAGGGCTATAGGTGCCCAGTGAGTGTAGATTTATATCCATTGCAAAGATAATTACTTTAACTAATTTGTATTAAAATTTCACAGCTGTTGGCACTAAGAAAATCTTTTAATTATGAATTCGAAGTTGAGAAAATAGGAAAAATGTTTTAAGTCAAGATGAGTCAAAAAGGGAAGTTGACTCAAACTTTCTTTTTCCATTTTTGCCCTCCAAAGTTGGTTTCCTTCTCTCCTTTTAAGCTCATTTTCAGTTGCTTCATGCAACATTTCATCTTCATCTCCAACTTAGAGTTTCTCTCTCTACAACTCGCTTTCTTTCTCTTTAGGTAAGCATTTCTTCTTTCATGTTAATTTCTTATATTTTTTACAATTGATTCCTTTATTCTTCCTCTTTAATTTGATATAAAAATCTTTCTGATTCATGGAATAAAAATTGAGTTGTGAATTTTTGAAGTCTTTTAATTCAAGTTGAATCACTTTAAAAATGTGTGTCTTCAACTTCTTTTTCTACATTTATATCTTGTTATTCTTGTTGCTACATTTATTGTTTATCAATCTGCTACATATCTCATAAGAAAAGTTAATATTAGACAAAGGTGTATATAAATTCCCTAATGACAAAAAGGCAAGATCTATTTATATTCCGCATTTTAATCTTTTACTGGGACCATAAGTTGCTTTGTCAGGTCCCAAAAAATGATTAAAATACGGAATATAAACGGATCTTGTCCTTTTCTCATTAGAGAATTTATATACACCTTTGTATTATACTTGGATTCAATATTAATACAGTAGATATGATTATGATTAGCAAGATTAAATATAAAGTAATAAAAAATAGCAATTGTGCAGCAAAGAATACAAATCAGAAAATACAAATTTTTGAAGTGATTCAACTTGAATTGAAACTGCAATTCAAGTCTACTCCACTTGATCTTTCTTAACCAAAAGACCTCTTGAATTAAAAGAAAACTATCAGGGTTTACCAGGCTCTTGAAATGTTAATTTATATCAAAACACGAAATTAAACAGGTTTCTTACTAACCTAGAAGAATTAAAACATGCTCTTCTAAACCTAAACAAAAACACAAGAATTAAACAGACTCTTGCTAACCTATACAGATTTCTAAATCCTTAGAAATCTCAAATAAAGAAATAAAATAAGAAGGATTGAAGAATACAATATCACTAGTTTGAGATGAAATCTCAAACAATCTAAGATGAACTCAATTAATCTTTAATAAGATCTCAAAAGCTTGATGAAGTAGAGAGAAAACTTGTATAGCACTTTTTTTTCAGATGTTTTCTCACTTGAAGTTGTGAAGAAAATTGAGAAAATCATTTAAATAATGAGATAGTTAGGCTGTTGTAACTGTTGTAATATTCTATAATAGAATAATTGATTTTCAGTTGTTGCATCAATTATGAAATCGATTACAAGTGGTTACAACTAATTAATCAGTGTAATAATCGAAGCAAGATTTTTCCCAACCTTCGGTTTGAAACAATTTTGAAAACTGTTCTTTAGGAATCGATGTGAACATCGATGTGTACAGATATTTTTAAAACAGAAATCGATGTGGAAATTGATTTATGAAGTAAAAAACAAATTTATGAAATTTTATTTTCTTCAAATGGTTTTTCTACTTCATTTAGAAAATAGTTGATTGAATCAAAGATTATTTGAAATTCATTTACAAGAGATCTTAAAAAGATAAAGTAACACCTAATTCTAATGTCGATCTTCTTGAATCATAATTGTATATACTTTGAAACCTGTAAAACAAATTAAAGTAAGAAGTAAAGTAAAATATCAAATAATGATGTGAAAAATTAATTAAAATTATTTTTCAATATCAAAACTAAGGAATATGTATAGCTAGGGTAACTTAGGCTAACAGAAATCTACTGCCACTATTCACATCATTATTCAACCCATGAATTAATCTGATTTTTCTGATGTTTTAGAGCTTCACTTTGTCAGACATAGCTAGTTTTTGCTAAATGGAACTATAATCTAAATATATATGCTTAGTTGAAAAGAAAAATCCTTGAAAAATCTAAAAGGTAATGGACTCTTCTTTTGTATTCTTGAAGAGTATAGGAGATTTTGGTGAAACTAGTTATGATTTTCTGTTTCCCTTTATTAAGGTGAGTAATTCTTACCCTTCTTATGAATTATAATGTGTTTAATGCTTGTGATCTATTGAATGATAATGCAAGTTGAAGAAAATGGATACTCATGATTTTGAGGCAAAGTTTGAATTTGAGTAAATTTGATGATAGAATGGTTATTTTTTTGTTGAAATAGCTAAGCTTTATGTATGATTAAGTACTCAAAATATGTTGTGTTGAATTCTTATAATACAATGTAGAGTTGCAAGTTATTTTTCCTTGTTTGCTATTGCTTTCCTGCCATTCCTGCTCGCATAAGTATAATCGCAAGCATGATCACGAATCAAAAACTAAAGGTCGAGTAGAATCGCGAGCATGATCACGAATCCAAAAATTGAAGATTGGGTAGAATCATGAGAACTTCCCAAAAGATCACGCATTTTGGCAAGTAGACTGGCATTTTCAACTAAATTTCCATGATTCTACTTAAATTTCTTCAATAATTCTGATCGCGATTCTATCTGAATTCAAACTTGATTTTGATTGCACTTCCAAAATTTTTCCACTCTTTTTAGTTCGGGCTTCTTTCTTTCTGAGAATTCTTTTGAATTTCTTGAGTCTAAACTTAATTGAAATGTAACTAAATTGAATATAATGGATAAGAAGTCTTAAATGAGTAACATAGTAATTGTTTATACATAAGGGTTATGGAAGCAACATAGATAGCTATAAAAATAGTAAGACCAAGAGTATCTTCTTGTAACGGTAATGAAATATTATCTACATGTTGATATTATGAAACAAACATGATATTTATTATGTTAACGTGACAACAAATATGCATGGTTATAATGTGATGGAATAAGGTCCTATGGTTAAAGAATGCTATGTATTGGAAAATTCCTTTAGAGTTGGCACATGATATATGATGACCATGGTAGGTGATATACAATGATAAAGATATGAGATACATGAAGATGATGAAACGTGAATGATATCATGATAATGTGATGAGAAACATGTGATTGTGTTGTTAATAGAAAATGAAACATGTGATGTGACAGTGACAAGCAATAATGCTATTGAGATACTTGAAAATTTCCCCATAAGATATAGGATAACAAATGATGAGAATGAAATGTGAAATGATGAGATTGATGAGATGAGATATATAAATCAGATCCTAGATATATGCATTCTAATATATAGTGAGTGGCCTGAGGTAGGAGCTTGGAGGGAAAGAATTAGGTTTGTGCAGGTTATAGTTGGAAAGGAGTATTAAGGAGATTTATATTGCTATATTTATTATGTTATTTATTGGAATTGTTATTTTGAGTACATTGAAGTGTGTTAAAATATGATGTGATTATGTGACATGGCTATTGACGGTTAAAAGTTGTGTGAATAGTATGATTTATAATCATTATCCTAAGAACTCCTAAAAGAAGATTTAACATGGCATGACGATGTGAAATGAAATTATGTGAAGACTGATTCCTGTGAAATGCTAGAAAGTGATATAGTGTTGTGAGCTAAACATATAATGATTATTAAGGATGGATTGAGGCCATGAGAAAATTATTATTCTTTATAGTTTGATAATTATAATGTATTATGATATTACTCAGATGTTAATCCTTTAGGTCTTTATGAGGTATTTGTTAATTCTAGTATGAGTTATACTTTCTGATGATATGATATATACGTGTATGGTTAAATGTTGACAAATTCATATGTTAGGTACGGATTTATCTCATTAAGTCCCAAATTCACTCTTCTGTAGATTTTTTTTTTTTTCAGATTATTAAGAAATTGCTAGCCCATCTCTGAAAAGTAAGGATGGGCAATAACCCCACAGAAGTCATTGTTGATGTAAATATTACCACAATAGAGAGTCTTTTAGGAGTGTATGTGAACGAAAGTTTAAATAGGCATACACCATGATTAGGCAATGCCTCTATACATTATACAAACATGTTTATATATCAATGCTTCTTTCGTTAACTATAAGTTTATGATGCCTCTATCAATTAATCAGGTTTAAGTAAATGAAAGAATTATTATGACAAATATGAGTAGAAATGAATAATAGACACATGTTAAAGGCTAGAGATTATCAATCTAAGATTGATATTTACGTAGATCATGACTAGAAGTTCAGGTTGTGACATTATTATTATTCCATTAAAATGATAGACTCTAACCTAATGATGGCATCTAGGGAAGAAAGGAGTTCACCTTTTCATTCATCTTTCTTCTTTCAAATAGGCAATTATGGATAGAGACTCTATATAATGGCTATGGATATTGGATTATATCCAAGGTGTGTGTTCAATCATAGAATTATCATTTTACACATGTACATATTACAGGGTGTGATTAGATCTGAACAATTTGATTGCTAAAATTATTTTCAACATATAAAAAATAAAATATATATAATTATATTTTTAATTGTTATTTTTTAAATGAGTTGTTTGTAAACTAAACAAATTGGGTTCTAAGATTCTTAAGGTCAACTCATTTATTAATTGGGTATAATTTTATGTTCAAACTCATTTGTTTATTAATTGAATCGAGTTGATTGCAACCCTTATGCGAGGTGAAGTTGAGTAACTAAAAAATAACTTGACTTGTTTACCTCTAGAGCCAATAAGTTATATCAAGTAACATTATCTATAAAATTAAACTTCTCTCTTTCTTTGATCTAAACTAAGATTTGAGTAGAACATAGATTAAGAAAAAAGAACAAAATCTTCTATCATTCTAGCTAGTTTTTATTGACCAAATCTAAACTTAAAAAAAAAAAACCTAAGCAATATTAATTTTTTTCTAATATTTTACATACAGTCAATAAAAGAAAATACTCAATTTTTTATGTCTTTTATGACGGCACAAAACAGACATTGAAAATTCATCAAAAAATAAATAAAATGATTTCAAATTTTTTTGATGTCCCTAGTTGTCAAAAATACCATTGTGATTCTCATTTAACGTTCTTATTCATCAAAAGACAATTTTTTTTTCAAAAAAATAAAAAGACACATCTCTATTTCTAATGCTTCTTCACGTTAGAAGGTCTATGTTATTAGTTGATGTGACTTTTTCTAACACCATTAAACATCAAATAATCATCAGAAAACTGAAATTTCAAAGAAAAATTTAAATTTTGAATTGAAGGTGACACGTTAACCTTTTTGACGTCTATAAAAGTCACAAATTCAGCATCAGAGAACTTTAGATCTCAAAAAATTAGTCAGACAAGTAAAAATCAAAAACAAAATTGTGAAAGTCTCCTTTCTTCTTTGTCTCTTCTTGTCACTTTGTTTATTGATGCTAAACCTTTGTACCCATAATTGATGCTGCTTAGCTTGCCATCAGAGGATTTACATTGCCAAGCCCTTTATCACTATCTCCTTTGGGCTGCTATCCTCTTGGTTTTCACTTTATAATTCCATTGAAGGTAAACCACTCAGCTTTTCCATACCAATTTGGACAAAGCTTTGGATTTAGCTTCTCAACATGAAAGGCATGTCAGCAGTTAAATTTGTTTGGCTTTATGGACTGAAAATTGATTTCATGTTAGGGTTTAACAATGTTAAGCTTCTATGGCTACTCTATTCAATGTTCGATTTGAACTATTTTTTTTAATTTGAATGCGTGACCATTTCACTTTTTTTTTGGGTTTTTTAGGTTTTGAACATTTGTGTCACCAGATTTTAGTGTATAATTTTGGGAAACATTTTGTTGATGGGTTGACTTGTGTTTGTGTCATTGATTATGATAGTTTGAAGTGTGAGTTTGAGAATGAGTAATTTGGGGATTTAATTGAAATTGTCTTAAACAATTTAAAGTCTAACATAATTGTGACCATTGTTGGCCCCAAAAATTAATGATTTTGGGAACAAATGTGAAAATATATATTCTTTTGAAATAAATTGGATTCTTTTTTATTTATGAAGTGGAAGTCATTAAAGAAAGTTGTTTCTGGAAGTATATTGGATAATCAAGATTTTATTAAAGTAACTGATTAGATGAAATGTTGAGTTTTAGAGATAGATTATTCAATTAGGCAGAATTGCAATGTAAAACTAAATAGTAGTAATATCAAAATTGTAAATGAATTAGTATTGCAGTGGAACATTAGAAAGGATAAAGTGCAGAAAGAATAATCAAGAACATACAATTTTTAAAGTGGTTCAACTTCAATTGAAACTACAGTTGAAGTCTACATCCAGTGAATTAATCCTTAACCAGATGACCACTTTTATTAGCAACCATAGGAATTAATCGAGCTTCTGTATGCCAGTTTACAACACAAGATTTTGACTAAGCTCTTGCCTACCTAGAATACCTTAAGATTTGATTGGATTCTTACCAACCTATTTCACAAGATTTATTATAACCCAGAAATATTCTAAGAATTCTTTATAATTTTCAACTAGTTGTAATCAACCTTACAATTAAAAAAGATGCAAAGGGAAGATCAGTCTCTTCCTTTATATCTCTGATTTCTATCAACCTAGAAATCTAAAAAAAAAAAAAAAAAGAAATTAGGGTAAGAAATACAATTCCACAATTTGAGATGAATATCTCGAATAATTAGTTATATGATCTTCGTAGATTTGATTTAAGATCCTTAATCAATTGAAGTTTAAAGAGGTAGAATTAGATCAGTTAAAGCTCAAATTTTTCTCTCTACTTTCGCACTTAAGATATGAGAAACTGATATATGAGTACTATGCTATGTTGAAATGAGGTGAAGTCTATTTATAGCTGTTGTAACTGACTTTTGAAAAATAACTAACTTTTCAATCTTGAATCGATTTAGCCTATTATGAAAATAAGTCATGAATCGATTGTCTAATCAATTTAGAATATTTTTCTAAGTTTTGGTAAAAGCATTTTTTTAAAAACTTTTTTTCATGAATTGATTGCTTATTCGATTCAAATACATTTCACAAGATTTTCACCATGAATCAATTCGTGAATTGATTCACACAATAAAAAATAGTTTTTATAAAAAATTCCACTTGTGAAAAGTATTTTGAAATCTTAGTTAGAAAACATTTTATTTAAGCTCATTCACTTGATTTACTTCTACCTCAGTTTAATTATTTTAGAAAGTTATTTGTGTTGGGTTTCATGGCAACAAGCACAGCAGAAATTTTAAAAATTTGAAACCCTAGCCACGAATCCATGTGTAGAATATAAACCATTTAGTTCAGGATTTACCTTATTGCGTTGCGTATGTATTGTATGCAGCAACACAGATCACGATTTTGATGCAAATCTCACTCACGTCAGAAATTACTCCTTGTTACTGTGGCTGGATCCACAATCACGAACTAGGACTGTAGGTTGATGTAGAGTCACGAACACAGATTGTTTCAAACTGTGTCTCTACGGTATCCATACATGAGCAAGACGAAACTCCAAATAACCTGGATGGAACCTCCTCTCGCACTGCGTCTCTGCTAGAAGATGACTCTCTCTATTTCTAAGAACTTGCAATGGATGTTTTTCACACGCTAGGAAAACTTTTTTCCTCTCAATATTTCGGCTGCCTCCTTTTCTTATGTGTTCTCTCTTATTTTTTTTATTATGATGGCCTCACTAATCCCTATTTATGTTATCTTATAACTCTAGGGTTTTAGTGATATTAGGTCTAGGCCTAGTCCAACTGAAAGTCTTAGTCCTAATCCAA